>JACBKR010005241.1:0-19423 GCA_014218235.1 Colocasia esculenta | reverse complement strand
AATCCATAGATGGACCTTTGAAGCTGCATACTTTATCTGGACACTCTTTGGATGTAAAACCCTCAGGATGTATCATATACACTTCTTCCTCAATGTTTCCATTGAGGAAAGCGGTTTTACATCCATCTGCCAGATCTCGTAATCAAAGTATGCAGCAATGGCAAGAAGAATTCTGATCGACTATATCATAGCAACTGGTGAGAAAGTTTCGTCATAGTCAATTCCTTGCCTTTGACGATACCCCTTTGCCACCAACCTTGCCTTATAATTGTCGATCTGTCCATCGCACCGATCTTTCTCTTAAAATCCACTTACACCCAATAGGTACAATACCTTCAGGACAAGTCTACCAAGTTCCAAACTGGTTGGTGTACATGGACTGCATCTCAGATTCATGGCATCTCGCCATTTCCCTGACTGAGGACAATCAACAGCCTCTTGGTAGGTCTTTGGATCATCATCTCATTATAAGACATGCCTTCACTAATATGTCCAACATATCTTTCAGGCGTCTAGGTACTCTACCAGACCTACGCTGAATGTGTGTATATTCCTGAATAGGTTCCGGAACTGATGTTTCAACTGGTGGACTTTGCACAGTCTGTGGATCTAGAACCTCTTCTAGATCTACCTTACTCCCACTATCCTCTTGGGTAAGGTACTCCTCTTCCAAGAAGACAGCTCTCCTGGCAACAAACACTCTTTGTTCACCAGGATGGTAAAAGTAGTACCCAAATGTTTCTTTTGGGTATCCAACAAACCTGCACTTATCAGTTCTGGAGTCCAGTTTATCTGGGTCGTGTTTCTGTACTGGGCAGGACAGCCCCAGATTTTAAATGTTTAAAATCAGGCTTTCTACCCTTCATATCTCATATGGAGTGGAAGACACAGATTTACTGGGAACCCTGTTCAGCAGATATGCCGTTGACTCTAGCGCATATCCCATAAGGAAACTGGTAACTGTGAAGGCTCATCATGGATCGACCATGTCCAACAAGGTACGATTCTCCTTTCCGATACACCATTCATCTGTGGTGTATAGGGAGGAGTCCATTGAGAAAGGATACCATTGTCCTTTAAGAATTGTGTGAACTGTACTTAAGTATTCACCTCCTCGGTTTGACCGTAGGATTTAATACTCTTTCCAGTTTGTTCTCAACATCATTCTTAAATTCTTGGAATTCCCAAAGGCTTCAGATTTGTACTCATTAAGTAAACAAATCCGAACTGGAGTAGTCATCCGTGGAATGTAATGAAGTATGAGTAGCCACCCTTGGCTTGGGTAGACATTGGACCACATACATCGAATGTATTAGTTCCAATATGTCCTTGGCCCTATCTCCATGTCCACTAAATGGAGATTGGTCAACTTACCCATTAAACAGGATTCACAATGCATATGATTCATAATCAAATGGATCTAAGTATCCATTCTTATGCAACTTTTGAAGCCTATTATCGCCAATGTGACCAAGCCTACAATGCCATAAGTAGGCAGTGTTCACACTATTCTTACTTCTCTTAGGAGAAACTCAACATGGAGATTTTCATAAGAGACATCAAGCAGATACAAACCATTCACCAAACTGCTAAAGCAACTAGTTTATTTCTTAAATAAACTGAACAACTATGTTCTCAATGGTAAACATGTATCCAATTCTGTCTAAAAAGAAACAGAAATAATGTTCTTAATGATACTAGGCACATAGTAGCAATCATCTAATAAAAGCAAATCTCTAGAAGGTAACTTGAGCTTCACTGTCCCCACAGTGTGTGCACCAACACTTGTGCCGTTTCCAAGCCTCAAGTTCACCTCGCCCTTGCTCAGCTTCCTTCTACTTGTCAGCACCTGCACATCATTGCAGATATGAGAAGCACATCCAGTGTCTAAAACCCAAGATGTAGAATCTCTAATAGACAAGTGAAGATCTATCATATAGATACCTGAAGCTTCGCCAAGCTTCTGCTTCTCCTGAGCCTTCATTGCAAGATAGTCCTTGCAATTTCTTTTCCAGTGCCCTTTTTCTTGCATGGAAGCACTCGCCTTTTTTCTTCCTTTGCTTATGTCCTTCTTTGTTTCTGCCTAGACTGGTTCTTTGCATTGCCTTCTTAAAGGCTGCCCTGCTATCCTCTTCTTGTTGGACTTTCAACCATGAGAATAGTGGGCTTTTCCTTCTAAGGTTGCCCTCAACAGTCTTCAGCATGTTAAGCATCTCAGCTAAAACCTCCTCAATCTTGTTCATTGTGAAGTTCACAATGACTGGGAAAATGAATTGGAAGTGATTGGAGAATGAGGTCGTGCTTAGTTCCTTGTCAAGAGGAAAACCAAGCCCTCGAGCTCTCAATCCACTCTATCATCTTCAGCACATGAGTCTATATTTGAAGACCCCTCTGCCATGCGAGCTCTGAACAGGGCCTTGGATATCTCATATCTCTCTACCTGCTCTGCTCTTCAAAGAGCTCCTGCAAGTGCTGCATGATGGATCTAGCATCCAGTTCTCATGCTGCCTTTGCAACTCATTGCTCATTGAGGCAAGCATGTAGCATGGGCCAGAGTGGAATCCTCCTTCCACTTTGCAAATTCAAGTGTTTCCCCTTCTCGGCGTTCAATGGTGGTTCAGCTGGGATCTCACCTCAGTACATAGGCAATGCGCTCAGACCTGAGGACAATCTTCAGGTTTCTGAGCCAATCGAGTAGTTCGGGCCTGTCAATCTGTTGGCATCCAGTATGCCACGGAGTGGGTTACCTGACGACATTTTTGCCTATAAAGGAAATGTAAACACAATTAGCAGATGTTCATAATAATAATTAAATCTAGATTAGGACTTTAATCAAGATTAGCTCCCACTATTTTTCGACAGACTGTATAACCCTCAGATATACAGAAATGGGAGACTCCGACGGTCTCCTAGTGGGGATCAGAATCTACAGACTCAAGCATGATCCTGTGGATAGCACAACAAACCATACTATGATCTAAAAGCGGTCAACTCTTGACACTTGCAACTCTTGCAATATCTGATCTTATTTTGGCCCCTGAATTTTAATGACCTTGTGGATAGCACAACAAGTCATTAAACCAGTCTAAGCAGTACCATCATTACGTAACAAGCATAGATTTGGATGTAGCCCTTGTGGATAGCACAACAGAGCTACACCGGTCCTCTATCCCGTTTAAGGCATCACTATGCCATAGTTTTAGTCTGTCATCAGATTTGGCAAGCCTTGTGGATAGCACAACAAACTTGCCCGATGTAATGGCAATCCTAAAACATAATGATGGAGGGCCACATAATTCATTCTTAATGATACGCTACGGCTTAAATTAAACAACGAGGGATTTTGATATATTTTATCTTGGTCTCTATATCTGCGGCTATTGATATATAGAATTTGGAATATCATATATTTAATTTATTATATCATAGCACATTCCACCATATATCATATATATGAAGAAATAATGGATGATCATGGTCTTTAACCTAGAGTGGCATTACCAGAGCCAGTTGGTAATCCACAAACATGGTGAATAAATGGCAGCCCCGCATCGAATGCTTTTACTTGATGTAACTCTATCTCCATGAGGTCCTGCATGGTACTCTCCTCCACTCCGCCAATCCGCTTCTTATAATTACAAGTAATATTTAAATTGGGCTCGCAGAGGCCCATAAATGTACATCAGATAAAATAAGAAACCTGAACAAGTAGGGGAGTACATAACAGGAGGGAGATAGAATGTACAACCCGGATTTAATAGAGGGAGAGAGGGAGGCACGCAGTCCTCATAAATTACATCACATGCCATTAACCATAAACATCATCACATGCATCTAAGTCCATGATCATCCATCCACACATCAACACATCACATGCATCAATAAGCAGCAATCGTCAAATAATTACTTCTGAAATAACTTTATTTCAAAAATATAATAACTATTTTTGAAAACCATTTAACTAAACAATTAGCTAACATGGATAACATATAATCAACATTAGATAAACGTCATTCACCGTAACTACATGAATGCGCCAAAATTACAGTTAATTAATTTCACAAGAATCACATTCTTAATAATTAACATGCTTTAATTAGATGGTAGGAAATAACTAAAACAATTTTAGATTTTCTTTAAACTAATTAAGCAATGGGTCATACATATGAAAAATAATTTACAGAGAGTTAAAACATTTTTAAAACTCTTAGAAACATTTTTTCATAATTTTTTGGGAATTTAAGACCATTTAAATGATTTACACAAAATTAAAAACATTAAAAATGGGAAAGGGGGGGGGGGGGGGGGGGGGAAGGGGGGGGCCGGAGGATCCGGCGCGGGCCGGATCCGGTGCGCCGGGGACCGGCGGGGTCCGCCCGCGACTACCGGCCCGCGGCGGACCCACGCGCGGCCCGCGGGGGACCCGCGCGGGGTCACCCCCCCGCCCGACAGGACCGCGGCGGCTGGGGAAACCCTAGCCGCCCCCCCCACCAGCGCAGCGGCGGTGGGGCGCGGCCCTGCCGCCCTTCGCGCCGCCTTAGGCCGCTGCGGACGGCGCCACCGGTGCGGAAGCCGCAGCCCTCGCCCTACCAACCTAGAAAACCCCCCGAAAACCCTAAAACAAAAACGCCCCTTATCTTGGACTGCCAAGATGCATGGCGGCGGCTTATTGCAAGGGTCATGTGGCCTGTACAGAGGGCCAAACAACGCCACAAGAGGTCTTCGGGAAGCCCTGGTACCAGGAACGATTCCATGTACCAAAAACAAAGTGCACATCTCATGTGCGACCCAAGAGCGAAGTAAAATGGCGATTCATGCATAACGCGAACCGACGAAAAATGCATGAAATGACGAACATACGACGTCGATACCGACCGGGCCAGCAACCTGGCTCTGATACCACTGTAAGGAATCGATCGGGGCGCAGCGGAAAACGTGATTTCCACATATAGATATCGTTGTGGTGGTCAGATCGAACAAAAACCGTGAACCCGCACACAGGAAGATCCGATCTTTACCTTTGTGGGTTGCGAAACTCCCGAATTCGGGGAGGAAGTGGCGCTGGAGGCGCTGGTGCTTCAAGCCGTTCAAGTGTCTGGCCTCTAGATGCATCCACGCGAGCTCCGGATGCAGACGGGATCTCCTCGGTCTCCACACGGCTCCCGGATCTCAACTCCACCATGTGCCAGAGAGAGAAGAGAGAAGAGGTGGGGGAGCCCTGGAGAGAGAGAGGAGTGGGGCGGCCAGGGAGAGAGCCTGGAGCTTGGCCCAGGGTTGACTCTCTGCTAATACTTATAGACACTGCGGTTTCACAAAAAACCCAGTTATTGTCTATAACAACCATGCTGCCCAGTCTGCTCGAAACTCTATTGCGTGTGACCCTCTAGGCCCAAGTGTTAGTCCAGTTTCTGCCCATTAAGCCCAATAACTCTTTATTGACTTATTGAAATTAATTAATATCTCATATTAATTGATTACACAATCAATTATGTCTCACTATAATTGATGGGGCTTCCAATCAAGTTGGGTGCCAAGCAACACCACTTGATCCTGGAAAGCATTGGGGTTCAGCAACCCAATCAAGGAACCTTTTTCCGTCATCAGTTTACCACGTGACTATAATCCTTTCGTCGCACAATGCTCCCGAGTGCACTTAGGGTATGGTCAACTGTCAAACCCTAATATGAGCACACCTGGTTTAGATGCCGCATAACAATATCAGAAAACTCCTTTTCTGATAAGTAGTCATGCCCTGGTCAGGGACTATCAGGCATCTTTCCTTAGAGCATTCACTCTCTTCTTACCGAGAGCGAGTGATCCCATGTTGACCACACAATCACCTTCGAAGGTATTCCACTAGATCGGAACAATTAACTGATTAAGACCCATGGTTAGAGATCTATAAGTCAAGGTAAAACCTAGAAGTCCACCAACAAGGTGTCCTTGGTATCTCAGGTCTAAGGACCAATCACGCCATTGTGACAATGAATCTAGCTGGTTGATAGTTAGGTAACATTACATCCAACGATTCATAACGGATCAGTTCAGTGAACTCATTCCCCAATGAGCACCTACATATTCACCTTAGTGTCTCCACACAAGTGACTATGAGATCAGTCACCCTCATCATATGAGCAGGTGCAACCTGTACTAGTCTAACTGGATATCTGATGTCCTTCTCAAATATCCTCCGACTATGAACGATTAGAATATACGTTTAAAGGATATTAATCTCATTGTTATGATCTCATCATAATTAATATACATTGCGTATATTCATGGACTTCATAATGAAACGGTAAACAAATTACACATAATGAATATAAAAGCCTTATTATTATTATCAAATAACAAGATTGTACAAGTTATGATTGGCTTGAGGACACCCATAACTACATGATGTGTATGGAGTTATTTGCTTAGTCTTTTAGACTCACTCCTTGCTTCGGCGTACAGGTTTAGTTGGTGACCCGACACCTTTGGAGGAGACAGTGGAGAGTGACTCCGAGCGTGGCGAGTAGCTTGGTGGAGTCGACGTTGTGACGTTTGCTTTCACAGTATGTAGTTGAGGCATTGTAATGAAACATATGTAATTGTGGACGAGCTATGTAATTGATTTAGTATTTATTTATGTGGACTTTAGTCTCTTAAAAATTGTTATTTGAACCATGTATGTTAAATGTGGATGATGAAATGAAAATGAATGACAAGTAGTTCTTTTACTTCCGACTCTATATCTAATTTATGAGCATTTCAGCCATGTGTACTAGTGTTGGGTAAATGTCCCACTGTGACGAGACTCACTATACCGACGTGGATTGGTATATCGTACCGGTATAAGGAGGGTCGTCACAGATTTGGCATCTATGAGATCATGAATGATGAGGACCCAATCGATGAAGAGGATAGCGAAATAGATGACGCTGTCGAGATGTACCCGAGTGGCATAAGAAGATTCGATGAACCACTACGGCGTGGATGAACCTACTAAGGAAGTCAATCTGGAACATACGAAAGATCCCAGGATAGTGATTATTTCAGAAAATCTCCCTTCTGATGAAGAAGGGATTTAGTGCAAATTCTGAGGGAGTACAAGGATACATTCACCTGGTCATATGAGGACATGCTGGTCTAGACCCTTCATTAGTGGAGCACCGGCTTGTATTAGAAGAAGGAGCAAAGGCCATAAAGCAAAAACTCAGAAGATTCCACCCGCTTATGGCCTGAACATGAAGGACGAAGTAGACAAACTCCATAAGGCTAATTCATCAAGGTAGTACTTTATCCGAATTGGGTGGCAAACATAGTCCCAGTCATGAAAAAGGATGGAAGAGTCAGAATTGTATCAACTTCAGGGACTTAAATAGGGCATGTCCAAAGACGACTTCCCGCTTCCTCTCATTGATGTGCTAATTGATAACACTGCTGGGTATGAGACACTTTCATTCATGGATGGATACTCAGGCTACAACCAAATCCGTCTAGCCTCCCGAAGATCAAGAGAAAACATCCTTCACCACGCCCTGGGGAATATATTGTTATGTAGTCATGCTGTTTGGGCTAAAGAATGCTGGGGCTACCTATCAAAAGGCGATGATGGCCATCTTCCACGATATGATATATGTCTATGTAGAAGTATACGTGGATGACATCTTGGTGAAGTCTAGAACTAGGAGAGAGAACACCCTGAAATCCTCACCAAGGTGTTGCAGAGGTCAAGGGAGTACAAACTGAGAATGAAACCAAAGAAGTGTGTGTTTAGGGTTAATCAGGGAAGTTGATTCAGGGTTCATAGTTAGCGAGCGGGGGTATGAGATTGATCCGAATAAGGCCAAGGCTTTAGCGGAAATGCCGCCTCCAAAGAACATCTCACAACTAAGAGGGCTGATTGGGCATTTGCGGTTAATTAAAAGATTTATATCTTAGCATTCACAAAGATGCCGCCCGTTCTATGATATTTTGAAAGGAGGGGCAAAGTTCGAATGGAATGACAAATGTCGAGAAGCCTTTGATGATTTGAAAGAGGTATCTCATGAATCCCCCTGTTTTGCAACCTCCTATACCCGGGAAACCACTAATCCTATATCTCTCAATCATTGAGGATCCCTAGGTGGCTGTCCTTACACAACACGATAAATCGGGAAGAAAGGGTAGCATGAAATGTTGCGGAAAAAACTGCTACTATAAATCTAGAAGGGGGGGTTGAATAGATTTCTCCAAATTTTAAAAAACCACTAGAACAGAAACTTAAGAAAAACTTAATGAGTGTGAAATCTGAGTGTTAATGACAATTCTAAACAAATTAGACAAGCTAGATGATGAACTTTTGACGAACCTATCAAGCATCTAGCGCAAGAGACTAGCAAACCACAATGACACAAGGATTTAGGGTGGTTTGGATTACACAATAGTGTATCCAACATCCACCATCACACACACACAAAAGTGTGCTTATCTTTCGAGTTCAGAAAAGTCACAAAGGAAAACACACACTCTGAGATACATAAATCTCAGATTCAATCACAACACACGTGAAATTGGGCACAAGGATTGCACCATTTTCACAAAAACACACAGTATAGAATGAAATTGAAATGAGAAACCAGTCAGAGCAATGGAATTCCCATTGAAGAGGACTGGTTCGAAGATCCCTGTTTCTGCTTCAGGAATGGGGATCAGTTCTTCTGCTTCAGCTCAGAATGAAGACTCAGATGGATCAAAATTCTCCTTCAATTGGATCATCTAAGGCATATAAACCTCTTGTTCCTTCAGATCTGGGAGCAATTTGCCAGGTTGGAGCCTTCCTAAGGAATTGGCTGGAATTCTCTAGAGTCTTGGAGAACAGAAGTGTGGCTCGATCTCTCTTTAAAGCCAAGTGGATAAGGGGTATTATAGCCCCATGGGTCCACAAAATATCTGGGATCTGTGGGCATAAAAGTTCCCACCCAAAAGCCTTTCCCAAAAGCTTCCACACGTCCCTATTAATTAGATAAAGAAGAGAGAGAAAAAATAGAATGACTGTGTCGACATACCTTACCTATGTGTCGACACCCTGTCCCAGTCATCAAAAAAAACGATCTCCTGGAATCTGGAACCAGTGTCGACACACAACCAGACTGTGTCGACACCACTGGGTGCTTACTAATGACTTTGTTCTGGGATAGTGCACTAGTGTCGACACACAGTTGAGTTGTATCGACACCACAGACCATTTCTTGAGCTGTAAATGATGGAAACATTGTGAGATAAGAATGTAAGCATGATAAGCACGATTTCAAAGTATTAATGAATCACATTTGGCTATCATCAAAATAAGAGATCCAACAATCTCCCCCTTTTTGATGGCAACTATGATTCATTAAGTAACTTTGACTTTCTCACAGATATGACTTTAAAAAAACTATTCACAATTTCAAAGCAAGTCATAGGCATAACAATGGCATCCACAAATTTCTCAAAATCATCCAAACATTTTCATTTCTTGGCAATCAAACATGTCATTCACTTGTGACAAATTAGTCATACAAACATTCAGCAATGCAAAAATGTGCTATCATTCACATCGAAAAGAAATGTATTGCCCCCAGAAGTTTAAAGATTAACATCAAATTTTTCAAAAGTTTTTCTCATTTCCCAGATGCCAAAAGGAAATCACGAATCCTTCTCCCCCTTTGACATCATCAAAACAAAAGATATCAAGCATAAGGGGTAAAGAAGGAGAATAGGCAATAAGATGGTTTCCATGGACTTCAATCTTGCTTCTACAGCAACCAGATTTGATCTTAATTGAGTATGCATTGTTGAAAGTCTGGTGTGCAAAAAAGATCTTCCATCCTTTGATGAATTTCATACATATTCTCTTGAAATACAGTAGTTGCATTACGAGATGTGGAAGATGAGCTGGGAACAGTGCCATGGTGCATGAAATTTCCAAAGTCAGACTTTAGAGCTGTCATTTCTTGATCAATGTGAGTCATTAAGTATTTCATGCCTTCCATATCATCAACAAAATGTGCAAAGGGCAATCTTGTTTTAGAGACTTGAGATACAGCTTCTTGACTATTGAGTAGTCCTTATTGAGTGTTAAGTAAAATGCCTTCAAGAACTGCTTGAATCTTGTCCTGGAGATCCTTATGTTGGGTACATACATCACCCAAAGTACCAATCAACCTATTGAATCTTCTAGTGGCATGTTCAGCTGCTTCATGCTGTCTCACAAATCGACCATTCACTGAATTTCTAGCCTCTGAATTTGAAGTTCAAATCTGTTGGACATTTCTGTCATGGTGGAATTGAGAGAGTCAAACTGAGTTTGCAGAAAGTATATAGCTCAGGTGGAATAGGAGGTTCACTAGATGATGTGGAGGCTGAGCTGGGATGTTGGCTGAGTATGGTTGGAGGGACATGTATGTCTGATGGAGGTGGAGAGGCATGAGGAGGAAGCCACAACTTGTGGTTCAAAAGGAATTTTAGGATTCAAACTTCAATTTGTGGCTGGTCCACTAGATCACCTTGGGGTCCTGCATCTTCTGGAGGAACTTCTTGAATATGGTCAATAGGAGGCTTTGGCTCTACAACCTGACCTCTGAGAACCTGATCTGCTCAATTCGAAATCTCATGAATTTCTGTACATGATGTAAGTAGTAAATGTTGCTTTGAGGAATTTTCTGAACCTTCTCATTTTGAAAAGAGACTCCAAAGCGTTTAAAAACTACTGTGAGGTGAGCAGCATATGGCAAGGATTGTTGTAAATCTTTTTTGTTTGTTTCAGAAAAAATCATAGTCATAATCAAGTTCAAATTGATCTTCACATTTTTCTTCATGCTATCAACACAAATCTCTGAATGTCTGTCAATCGATTTCTGCCACCACCCTGTGGTGGGATGATGGTGGTTAGAATGTGATGAACCAGCCTCAGAATTGGAGGAAATGTGTTTGTGTTGTATCTTGTCACATGTGTTTGCCTAGAATCATTTTCATCATGAGGAAGACCAGTAAGTAGAGAGTAGGCCTCATGAAGATCAAATTCATATTCACTCTAGTCTTAACCATCATCAGCAATACCAAAGAGTTCTGATGCTAATTCAGGTGTGAAAAGAATGCTAACAGTTTTGACCTCAGACATAAAATCTTCTTCAACATTTGTCAAATTCAAGTAAAATTCCTGAACCAACCGTGGATAGAATGTCCTGAATTTTGAAATGAATTTCAACCAGCCTTGAAATTTAAAGAAGGGAATGAGTTTAGGAAAAGCAGTCGAGAAGGCTTCATCATGAATATTCACAGCCCTAGGTTTCAATATAGAGCGACCTTCAGATGCAGTTTGGGATGAGTGACTACTTGGTCCTCAGATGAATCAGAAGATTCTGAAGATGATTCGCCAGAAGATTCAGTAGAATCTGGTATGAGTTTTCTTCTAGAGTAACGTGAGGACATGGGAGACTTGCCTTTACTGAGAGCAGATGCTCTTCCCCTTTTAGATGGGGTGCCTGAAGGAGTGTCCTCACCTTTTCTCTCTTTTGGGCTGATCATGACTGAACTGCTTCTTCTTTTGGTTGAGGCTCTTTAATGGTGATACCCTTTGCCGCTGACCTGGTCCTGGCTCCTCTCTTGGAGTAGTGCTAGGGAGCCATGGAAGAGGGAAGAATGAGAAGAGAGGAGAATGGAGATTTGGAAGAGAGAAAGAAACGGCCAGACAGGGGATCAGTCACTTGAGAGTGTGATGGAGGGAGGAGTTCAAATGGGGAAAAGAACAAGTGGTAGGGTTGACTTGAGGGTTAGGGTATATAAAAAGGAGGTTTGCTTTCTCAAGACGGGAGTTAAGATAAACCCTCGGTCCAAATACCATAAACTGGATCCGCCTGTCAAGCACAGGTGTGTCGACACACAGGGTTAGTGTGTCGACTTGACAGGGTCAATGTGTCGACACACATGGAGAATGTGTCGACCTCATAGATACAAGAATTTGTATTTTTGAGAGAGATGAAGAAGAAGGGATATATTTAATATGATGAACCATATCTGAAATCAATTATTCAGGGATTTTATTATGTTAAAGAAATCATTTCCATTTTTGTTTTTGTTTTCTCAACATTATCCCATATTATTTAGTGGGCTGAAAATAACTGACATGAAATTGATCACCAAGAAATTCTGAGAATGGAAGAGTGATTGCTTAAGTGATGTAAACTATTCTATACAGTCATTTCAACCTTTTCCACTTTTCTTATCAAAAGTAATGTGATTGCTTTAGGATTAAGACAATACATATGGAGATTGAACACTTTTAGAAGAGTTAATTCAGGTTTAAGCTGTTCATTTTCTTTGACTATATTTTCTTTCACTTTGAAGTAATGAGCAGTCAAATATAGTAAATCTTTTCCCTCAAGTAAACATGTTTTTTACACACCAGAATCTTTGGTTACTAAAGATTTACTAATTATCCTGTCTCAAGGGGTGAATGAAACATTTTTACATGGAAAATATACGTTTATCAGACGCCAATATTTCCAGTTACTCAGTTAAATTAGATATTTTGTCTTTATTTTACCCCTTAGAACAGAGATAACACAAAACTTCATGACATACAAGGCACTTCACTGTTTGTGAAGATGTGCAGTTTCTCAGTGTTATGCCATTGCTCTGTAAAAATTTTCTTTAAAATGAACATTGAGATTTTTGACACAGCATTACCTTTCATCAGTCTTGAAGGAAGTGTTTAAAATCAATACATAATTGAGCAAAAATCCATGAAAGAAATCAAATTACTTGAGGAATTCAAAGTAAAAAGGAGTGTTCACAGAAAGAACATGTTATAACATTTAAGAAATCATCCGTTATGTTCTTCAGAAGAATGAATGAACTTTTCATGTACTAGATATTCATCAACACACTGAATTAACTTTGGTTAATGACAAAAAAATGGTAATGAATTCTTTAGCTCCCCCTGAGTTATGGATCTCATCTATTGTCATCACAAGTAAGGAAATCCTTCTTCAGTGAAAGAATGAGTAAGATGATCAAGTGAATTTGATGAAATTGAAATTGAAGAGATAATGATTATAGGAATGAACATGAATTGGATAGAATTCAGTGTGAGATATGTTCACCACATAGAAGTTTTCAGCAACTCAATCAACTTCAGCATTATCTTGATCAACTCCAGCAACTTGTTCTCAAAAGGACTTCATAAACAGTTCTGATTCTGAATTCAATTCTCAGACCTTACCTTTGTTTCTCAAGCAACAAGCTCCCCCTCAATATGTGCATTAATGAGCATTCAACATTCAACTCAATGACATCCAATTGACATTCAATGTCAGAAAGTAATCATCTAGGAATAGTCAATCTTCAACATTCAGTTTTTGGCTGTCAAATTCATCAAGTAAACATACATGATCAATTATGGTTCAAGCACATAAATGATAATCACAACACAAAAGAAAGAACAGAATGATTCTTACACATTTTAGATCATGGGTACTAGGTGGAGGAGTTTCCTCAACACATAATGATAGCTTTCAAACAAGCGTAACTTGTTCTTCCACTAATCACCATTTGATATACCTCATAATCTTAGCATAACGAATCACAAAGTTCTCTTTTTTTTTTTTATTCCAAGTTGCATATTCCAAGTCTCTTCTTAAGGAAGTGAATCTATCTTCAGCCAAAGGTTTTGTGAAAATATCTGCAATTTGTTTTTCAGTAGGGATGAACTCTAATTCAATGCTTTTATTTGCAACTTCATCTCTTAGAAAATGATGCCTGATTTCAATGGTTTTATCTCACACTGTTGAATTGGGTTCTTGGGAAGATTGATTGCACTAGTATTGTCACACATGATAGATGAACATCTAATATCAATGTTGTAGTCAAGCAATTGACTTTTAATCCACAACACATGAGTTGCACAACTTCCTGCAGCACATATTCTGCTTCTGCAGTAGATATTGCAACTGAGTGTTGCTTTTTGGATGCCCATGTTATCATGCAATTTCCTAAGAATTGACAATATCCACTAGTACTCTTCCTGTCAAGTTTACACTCAGCATAATCAGCATCAGAATATGAAATTAGATTAGCAGGACATCCAATTGGAAACCATAAACCCAAATCACAAGTTCTACAGAGATATCTAAAAATCCTCTTAACTGCAAACAAATGACTCTCTTTTGGACTAGACTGAAATCTAGCACAAAGACATACACTAAATTGAATATCTGGTCTACTTGCAGTAAGATACAAAAGAGATCCAATCATACCTCTGTATTGCTTTGCATCAACCAGTTTACCTTTTTCATCTTTTTCCAATTTGATGCCAGTACTCATGGGAGTAGTTGCTGGTATGGCTTGTTCAAAGTGAAATTTCTTGAGTAGCTCTTTGACATATTTGGCTTGATTAATAAAGAATCCATCCTCATGTTGTTTGACCAGCAAACCATGAAAGAATTATAATCTCCCATTAGGCTCATTTCAAATCACTGTGCATTAGATTAGAAAATTCTTCACACAGTGAAGGGTTAGTGGATCCAAAATGATATCATCTACATACACATGAACTACAATAATATGATTGTGGATTGATCTTGTGAAAAGAGTTTGATCCACCTTACCTCAGAGTAATCTTACTAAGCAAATAATTGCTCAATCTATCATACCATGCTCTCGGAGCTTGTTTTAAACCATAAAGAGCTTTATGCAATTGTAAATATGGTTAGGTTTATCAAGATCTTCAAATCCAGGGGTTGAGCAACAAAAACTTCTTCTTTAATATAACCATTTAAAGGCAGTTTTCACATCCATTTGAACAATTTGAAGTTTTTGGAACATGCATATGCCAAGAGAATTATTACTGCTTCTAATCTAGCTACTGGTGCAAAGGATTCCTCAAAGTCAACTCCAAATTCTTGATTATATCCTTTAGCAACTAGTCTTGCTTTATTCTGACAACTTTTCCTTCTTCATTAAATTTATTCCTAAACACCCATCTAGTTCCAATATTGAGTTTTTAGGATTTTTAGGAACTAGACTCCAAACTTTATTACTTTTGAATTGATTCAGTTCATCATGCATGGCTTCTATCCAAGAATCATATTTTAGTGCTTCTTTAATATTTTGGGTTCTATTTGAGAAATAAAAGCCATATGATCTTGTTTAATGACATTTCTAAAATGAGATCTTGTATGGACTCTGTCATGAACATTTCCAACAACATTCTCAAGTGGATGGTCTTTAGAGTATTGAAATTACCTCTTATTGATGTGCTTACCTTCTCTGGTGTCGACTCAGTGTCCTGTGGTGTCGACTCAGTTTCAGGTTCAACAACTTCTTCATTTTCCACAGTTTGATCTTTTTCTCTCATAAGAATGTCAGCATCTTCTTCTTGATTCCTGCACAAATCAAGGTCAGTAGATTTTTCAATATTCTCATCAAATATGACATGAGGAGTGTGATGGCCCTCATTATACCGGTACGGTTATACCAACCCACGTCGCTATAGCAAGCGTCATCACAGTGGGACATTTATCCAACGATACATTTAGCTGAGATACACGTGAATATACGAACAGAGTAGCGGAAGTAAAAAGAACTACTGTCTTCATTCATTCATCATCCACATTTAACACACATGAAATTGCAATAACATTAAAGAACTTAAAAGTTCACATAATTTAAATTGCTGAAAATTAAATACATAGATGTCCACACTTATACAATTTCCTCATGATAGTTCTATTACAATGTCACTTTTACATACTATGAAAACACAAAAGGGTACAACTGCTCCAACAGTCTAATCTCCGCGCTCGGAGTCCGTCTCCACCGTCTCCTCCAACGGTGCCACGTCACCAACTACACCTGTACGCGAAGCAAGTAGTGAGTCTAAAAGACTCAGCAAGTAACACCACTCATACCATACACGTACATGTCATAGTAGGCTCTACACACACAATTGTAAAAGACTCAACATGTAGCATGCTTAAACCTTGAAATGAACAATCTATCATGAAAGTTCTATCAGTAAACACATGATACATACTTTCAGATTTCCTTAACGAAATAAATTTCCTAACACATGCTCTCTAATCATTCCTACTCATGAAATTCTACTTTGCATTTTAACCAAAACATGAAAGCCATTAACATGAATTCCGCGCGCACATGAGAGGGAACACAACTAGCATGGAATCTACATGTTCTTATACATATACATAACCATTTTCACATGCTTAAGCTTGCTGGTTTTCACATTTTTTAGTAACCATAACCTACACATGAGAGCTACAATGTTATTTAAGACACAACATGTGAACAACCGAACATGGAATTGTATACACATACTCATTTATTTGTCCCTAGCATGGGTTCTAGACACTTGTACATGTAAACAAGTTCCAACATAATGAAGCTACTGATTTGGCATGGTTTCAGATTTGTCACAACATGGATTACAATATCATATCTTCACATTTTTGGTTTCACATTTTCTTTACATAAATTTCCAATTCACTTAAATGCGCTTTACACATACACATTACACATTGTTCACTTATACATTAACACATGAACACATACACATTCACAATTTAGGTGCCGTGACATAGTCCAAACCACCAAAGAAGGACCAACACATCACATCACATAGACGCCATCTAGGTAATACAATGGCGACTCTTGGACTGCGCAGACCGGGAGAACAAGTCTCCACCCTAACCAGTGGTACTTGTCCACCTCCAGGATTTCCCCCTAATGCCCTTAGGGTCACTTACACATTGAACCTTCTCAGGGGGACTTTTCCCTGATACGGTTCCACTGCCCTCTGTGGAAGCAATGTCACACTTGGCACAATTTTCACATTACACATCTTACCGATTTACGCACTTAGTTTAGCACATGACATTTACATTTTACTCATTCACCATTTACACACATGGTGCTCTGTTTTCCTGACATGTCACTATAATCACAGAAATCTAGTGTTTAGGAGATTTCACAAATCAAGTTGACACATACAAAATCGAATTATTTTATAAGGCATGCATTAGTTTCACATTTTTCATGGAAAATTCAGATTACATCATATATTGGTCCAAATGGCCTGAAATTTTAACCACAGACTGATTTCGGGTTTAGGATTTCTCATGCAAATTTTCAGATTTTTCTGAACTAAGAAGGAATTACAGAAAATCTAACATTAATTTCACATACTATGCACAATTCGATTTAACATGGAGTTAAACACAACACAGTTTTATCCACTCACTGTCTGAACCCTAGTAGGCATGAACTACAGAATTTATTCCCGAATTTATTGGACATTCGTTTATTTATGGAAGATTTATCAAGACCTAGCATGATCCCTATTTTCCTAAACAAATTTGCAATAATTCACTCAAGCATGAAGATAATCTCAAAATTTTAGGACAGGGACTGAACTTCACATGCACAATCCTCACGAATTAGGGCATTTAGACTTGTCCTAAATCATGCAAACATGGTTTAACACGATTAAAACTCATCACACATATTTTCATGAATTAATTAAGTCCTAACATTCATGATAATCCATCCACACACCACATCCATCACCTCAACATTGTACATACATATAAATGATTTACAGTATATCCTCATCGTGAAACATATCGAAAATAATAGTATAGGAGGGCAGAACAGTTTACTGTTCTGTCCAGATGAACTTGGCGGCGGTCTCTGGCCGCTGATTCAAGGTCAACGTCATAGTCGATGGACGCTAAGTATGATCTTAGCGACCAGGGACTTTGCCGTCATGCAGGTCTGTGCAGAACACAGACCCGAGCTCCAAAGATGGGGTGACTTGAGGTCTAGGACACGAGGGAAAAATGTACAAAATAGTAAAACCAACCTAGACATATACAGGGACGTTATGAATGGGGTACTTGCCTTTAGAAAAAAGCACCAGGGATCTAGGGCTCGGTGAAGCTCTCCTTGGGTGTCCCAAGAAGCTTATAGAAATGCTTGACTCCGGGTTCCTGAGCGAGCTCCAGTGCCTTCCGAGGTTGGGGAGGCCTTCCTCGTCGATCCAGCAACCTCCATGAAGTAGCAGATCCTCGGAACAATCTTCAGTTGAGGGATTTTGGGTTCCAAACTGGGGGTTTTCCTCAGTTCAGAAACTAGTGTTTCTTCTCTTCTTTCTCTCTTGCAAAAGGGTGAAGAGAGGGGTTGGGGAAGCAGATTCGGGTTTAGACATATGGAGAGTCTTCTCTCCCACGCATGGGGTGACAAGATGGTTTTCAGACCGTTGGGAGACATCTCCCCAATGGGTGGGCTGCCTTGCTTCCGGAATTTCCGGCTCTGCTGCGCATGCAGGCCAGAGATGTTGGCGTCGACATCGTTAGACGCTGGGATTAGTGTTGGCATCCATGGGTGGACGCTGACACCTCATCGACGTCCTGCTATTGACGCCAATATGGCCTTCGGCCAGAAGTATAAAACATGCAGAAAACTATGCATGCCATGCATATATACATGCAATATGTATATGGTAGTGTATTCATACTATCACCATTCAATACATGCATTATTTACATCTAGTATAAACACATGCACTGTAATTGTACTAATTAATGCGTACGTAAATATGTATATACACTACAAGCCAAATATAACACACAAATACAAATAATGCGACGGAAATTCGAGGGCCTTACAGGAGTTTCCGCTACATTGTTTGATTCATTGTTAAACACTCTATTGACCTTAAATTTTCAGAGTATCCAGAAAGATGCCTACATCACTTTTCTTTTCAAATTTATCAAGATCATGTTGGTCATTATTGTGAATGAAAACTTTACATCCAAAGACTCTAAAATATGCATGTGGGGTTTCTTACCTTTCAGAAGTTCATAGGAAGTTTCTTAAGGACTGGTCTTACCATTACCCTGTTGAGGACATAGCATGATGTGTTGACAGCTTCTGCCCAGAATTTTCTTGCAAGCTCACTTTCAATCAACAAGGTTCTTGCTATTTCAACTAGAGTCCTATTCATCCTTTCTACAATTTCATTTTGTTCAGGAGTCCTTGGAGAAGCAAACTTATGCTCAATCCTTTATTCCTTCAAAAATCAAAAAATAAATTATTGTCAAATTCTCACCATGATCAGTAAGAATAGAATGGATTTTATTTATTTTTGTATTTTCAATTTTATCAACAAATTCTTTGAAGTTTTATAAAGTGTCACTCTTGTGAGATAGAAAATACACCCATGTGAATCTAGAAAAATCATCCACAATCACAAGTCCAAATCTATGTCCATTAAAACTGAGTGTCCTAGTTGGACCAAATGAAGCCATATGCAACAATTCAAAGGGTTTGGAGGTGATTAAGGGTGCAACAGATTTGAAAGATTTCTTGGTTATTTGCCTTGGGCACATGAAGCACATAT
>JACBKR010005240.1:0-19895 GCA_014218235.1 Colocasia esculenta | reverse complement strand
TTAGGTCATGAGGCTTTCTAAATCTGACGATTAATCAAGGGTTTTCTCTTTCCAAAAGAGATGTAATTAACGTCGTTGCGCTCAGGCAACGACGGGATTTTGGTCCAGGACCCGACCACTCACTTTCGTTTGACGAAGTCAAACGGCGCGCACAATAGACTTAAAGTCCTCCGACTCTCGGAGGCAAACCATTTGGTTGTCACTCCGGTGACTGGCACGCCCGCGCTGCGCGAATTGCCGATTCATCTCACGTCACTCTTGCCCAAGTGGCATTCGACGGGATTCGGATTAGCAATACGCGTGTACCCATGAGAAAATGAGAAAACATGATAAATAGATATTTTTAAAAGTTAAATTTTTCTCATTTCCACAATGTATTATCGTTCACTTGTTATCTTGTACTATTACTCTCTTGACTATACATGATCGTTCTCTCTAGTTAACCTGCGTTATAAGACATTAATCACTTAAAGCATGCTTGTTCACACGAGATATTAAGTCCTACTGAGCGTTATCACTCACCCTTCGTTATTTGTTATTGTGTTTTCAGGTAAGTCAAGTGACGACCTTACACACAACAACAGGATTGGACTGGAGTGATGAGCGTCCTGAAGTCATAGCGATGGAATGTCCTTAGTACCTTAGAGTCTAGTTAGATATTGCTTTAGATTTCTTTTCCAATGTAATAATGTCATTGAGCCCTATGTTTTGGCTATGAATTAGTGGTTGTAATAGTTTAGAAGAAATATCAATAAAATGATGAGTTTTAATTACAATTATTGTTCATTAGTTGCTCTGATATTTGTGAATGTATGCGCAATTTACATTACCATACTCGTTGTTCATGCCTCCCTGATTTATTCTGCTGCTAAATTGGCGGGGCATGACAGTTCATAGCACGGCTATTGGGCGATTGTGACTTACCGGACTGCCGGCACATGACCGAGTGTACAGTGCAACTATTATTATCGCCTGTTTATCGTTGTTTTACAAACATGACCCTGTTCTCATCTACTATCTCTATTATCTCATATGTTCATGTTCTCTCTATACTCTCATCTACTCATCAATTACTCTCATATATTCTTGGTACTCTATTTGACCATCCTTTTGATTGTCTAAGATAAAATATGATCTATGTCAGGCAATATTTTAAAGGGCCCGGTCTGGTCCTGGGAGGTGCGCCCGAAAGTGCTAGTGCCCATGGGAGTTTAATGATCAGGATGTATGGCATAACATCCAAGTGCTAGACAATCTAGATTAATCTATGACAATCAATACAAGTGCTATGTTGACAAGAAGATCAACATTACATGCTATCATGACTAGTGCATTGTTGTGCAACCTTACATGCTATCTCATTATATGGCCAATCTGTTATCGTGCTAGTTGTACTATACTCTCATGAAAAATGCTATTGTTTCTCGTTGTCATACGACGTTACTCTCTTGACTATACTTGATCGTTCTCTCTAGTTAGCCTGCTTGACAAAACATTAATCACTTAAAATATGCATGTTTATACGAGATATTAAGTCCTACTGAGCGTTATCGCTCATCCTACGCTATTTATTTCATGTGTTTCAGGTGAGTCTGATGGAGATTACCACACGAACGAGGAAGAGAATGAGCAGGACCAAGAGTGATTCCATTCTATGTCAATCGATGCTTTTAGTAGTTAGTTAGTTAGTCAGTTTGTGTTAGTTTGGATTTGAATAAAGTATTCTAGACCCTAATTATGGCTCTGAATTAGTGGTTGTAATAGTTGAATTGATGAATTATTTATGAAGTTGGATTTTATTTGACGTTATTTCAAATTGTGAAATAGTTTGATTTCTATTTATCGCTCTATACTATTTATTTAACTGTATTACCACTCCGATATTCTACGTCGGGACGTTACAGAAGCAAGGACGATCCTCTCTCTCTCTCCCTTCCCTCTATGCTCTTCTCCTCTTCACTCACCCTCTTCTTCCTTTTTTGCACTCTCCTTTCAGAAGATCACCAAAGCTTCACATCTTTTCTTCTCCTTCTTCTCGTACCCGGCACCTGAAGGAGAAAGATGACTAGGGCAGACCTCGTACCACCTTTCCTGTCCCCGAGAAAAAGCCTCTAACCTGTGTCTCCCTTTTCACTTGCTGTCCAAGCACATTTTTATAGGCATTTTAGAAACCTCTTTTTTCCTTTTGCCTCTTTGAGTATTGAGATGTCCAGATGTCTTTTTGTCTTTTTTTTTTCTTTTTAAGTTAGCCGATTATAGGCCTCATCATGGACTTGCAATTTAGACTCTATTTTCGACATAAATTTTTAATATCCACAATCATTTTTCCCTATGCTCTTAGTTTTAACAAAAGATCGAAAATGGAGGTTTAATTACCTTTCGAAGCCAGGTAGCTAACCTTTCTAGGTATCGTGGGTGGCGGCCTACGCCAGTGATCTGACGTACGTAGAGGCTCCATTTTCCTTTAATATTTTTCTTTAATCTTATGAGTAAGCTATTTACCAATCTAGAACTATTGTGCCCCTTTAGGCAGACTGTTAAGTCTCCTAACTAGATCTCTCTCGAGTTCCGATTAAGTTTGAGGTCAAACATGAAATATTGTTCCATTCTCACCTATTTTGCACCTACATGCGCCACCATCAGGTCCATCAAATTAAGGCATGGCAGGAATTTAAATTTAAGTTAATAAAAGGTTCGGTAAAAAAATGTTAATTATAAAATTACTGCTTATATATACACCGTCATAGAAATCTGAGAAATATTTTGGTAATGATTAAGTGTACTTCTCATAATTTTTTATTAGTCAATATACTAATGATATCGATATATTGTGCCATCCAAAAACAGACCATAAAAAATATAATTATAATACTTTTACAGTATTTCTTCAGAAGTCTCGCTCTAAATAATTGCCAGCCTTGGCTTTCCCATCTGTGGTACGGACATGCGTCCAACTTTGACCGCGGCACTTAGAAGGCGAGCCCCACGGAAAGAAGAGGAAGAGAAGCCCCCGAACCAGCGCACCAGGTTTCCCACACGCAGGGCTAACTCCGCACCGGCCTTCCGCGGTCGCACGCGCCAGAGCGAAGGAACATGGGGCGGACGGCGCTGTCGGGTTCCACAAACGGGGAATCCGAGTACCGAATACCAGCAAACCAAAGAGGCATGCATGCAGCAGCTCCTCGCTAGCTGCAGGGCCCCCCCACCTTGTGCTCACCTCCCGGCTAGAAGGCCCCCACCAGGTCCCCTCTCCGCCCCTTCTTCCGTCCATCTCCAAACACAGGCGGATCGCAAGCCACCACCTTCCTCAGAGGAAGATGCCGAACAAGTACAGGCAAGAAATTGCGACCTGCGCGAGCATATGCGCCTTGGTTTTGCAGATACCACAAAGGCCTACGTACCCCACCAACCCTGGCTACTAAGCAAGTGTATATAAACACTCGACCTCGCCTCCTGCACTTCGCCAACAACACTCGAGAGAGTAGTAGGAGAGACGGAGAAAGAGAGAGATTACACGCACGAGATCAGCTTAGCCATGTATTCCTACGTCAAGCCGGTCGAGGGGGCCAAGCCCATGCCCAACGGCGTCGGCTGCCTCCCCAACGGGAACTCCCACACCATCTGCCCCGCAGCCACTGTAGTCCCCGACAACGAGGCCACCCTCGGCCGCCACATCGCCCGCCGCCTCGTCCAGGTGGGGGTCACCGACGTGTTCACCGTGCCCGGGGACTTCAACCTCACCCTGCTCGACCACCTCATCGCCGAGCCCGGCCTCAACAACGTCGGCTGCTGCAACGAGCTCAACACCGGGTACGCCGCCGACGGGTACGCCCGGTCCCGCGGGGTGGGCGCCTGCGTGGTGACCTTCACCGTCGGGGGGCTCAGCATCCTCAACGCCATCGCCGGGGCGTACAGCGAGAACCTGCCGGTGATCTGCATCGTCGGGGGGCCCAACTCCAACGACTACGGCACCAACAGGATCCTCCACCACACCATCGGCCTCCCCGACTTCACCCAGGAGCTCCGCTGCTTCCAGACCGTCACCTGCTTCCAGGTAATTTTGTTAATCTTAGAGAGCGAGCACCCAGTTCAATGCATGACATCCCATGTGATTAAACAAAACTAATAGATGTCTGATCGCTGCTGGATTGTTTTCTGTGGAAGCAGGCAGTTGTCAACAATCTGGAGGATGCCCACGAGTTGATCGACACCGCCATCTCCACGGCTCTGAAAGAGAGCAAGCCTGTGTACATCAGCATCAGCTGCAACCTGGTCGCCATTCCACACCCCACGTTCAGCCGGGAGCCCGTCCCATTCGCCCTATCCCCAAGGTACGAAACCCCCCTGCTCTTCTTCCTCTTTTCTACTCCCCTGTTTTCTACGCGCCCAGAAGTTTTATTCTGTTCTGTGTGTTGTGGGAAAACACAGGTTAAGCAATCCGGCGGGTTTGGAGGCGGCAGTGGAGGCGGCGGCAACGTTCTTGAACAATGCGGTGAAGCCCGTGCTGGTGGGCGGACCCAAGATCCGTGTGGCCAAGGCCGGAAAGGCCTTCGTCGAGCTGGCCGACGCCTGCGGATACGCAACGGCGGTGATGCCGTCGGCGAAGGGCCTGGTGCCTGAACAACTTACCCGCTTCATCGGCACCTATTGGGGCGCCGTCAGCACGTCCTTCTGCGCCGAGATCGTGGAGTCGGCAGACGCGTACCTGTTCGCCGGCCCCATCTTCAACGACTACAGCTCGGTTGGGTACTCCCTCCTCCTCAAGAAGGAGAAAGCCATCATCGTGGAGCCCCACAGGGTGGTGGTCGCCAATGGCCCCGCTTTCGGGTGCGTCCTCATGAAGGATTTCCTCCGGGCATTGGCAAAGCGGATCAAGAAGAACACCACGGCGTACGAGAACTATTACCGAATCTTCGTTCCCGACGGGGTACCGCCGGAGAGCGAACCCAAGGAGCCCCTCAGGGTGAATGTACTGTTCAAGCACATACAGAACATGTTGTCGAGTGACACGGCTGTGATTGCAGAGACCGGAGACTCGTGGTTCAACTGCCAGAAGCTCAGGTTGCCGCAGGACTGCGGGTAAAAGCTTAAAAAGCCGGAAACAAATCTTCTTTTCATTT
Source organism: Colocasia esculenta (assembly GCA_014218235.1). Lineage (NCBI taxonomy): Eukaryota > Viridiplantae > Streptophyta > Magnoliopsida > Alismatales > Araceae > Colocasia > Colocasia esculenta. Next base: position 14,775 of record JACBKR010005240.1, on the reverse strand, counting down.
GTACATATTCCAAATCTCTCTCTTTCTCATACAGATGTCCTTAACACGCATGTTTGGGACAACGTAGGTACGAGTTCCAAATGCAGTACGGATCCATCGGTTGGTCTGTCGGAGCCACGCTGGGGTATGCACAGGCCGCTAAGCACAAGCGGGTTATTGCTTGCATCGGCGACGGGAGCTTCCAGGTGAGCCACAAACTTCTGCACGCAGATTGTAGTAGCTGGACGCGTTATAATCACAAAAACTAGCTTTGTTTCTGTGAAATCTGACTTCTCCCTTGTCCAATTAATAATGTCGCAGGTGACGGCGCAGGACATCTCGACGATGCTGCGATGTGGGCAGAACAGCATCATCTTCCTCATAAACAACGGGGGCTACACCATCGAGGTGGAGATCCACGACGGCCCTTACAACGTCATCAAGAACTGGAACTACGCCGCACTGGTGGACGCCATCCACAACGGCTACGGTAAATGCTGGACCACCAAGGTGCGTTGTGAGGAGGAGCTCAAGGAGGCGATAGCGACGGCGACGAGGGAGAAGGAGGACTGCCTATGCTTTATAGAGGTGATGGCGCACAAGGACGACACCAGCAAAGAGCTGCTCGAGTGGGGCTCCAGGGTCTCCGCCGCCAACAGCCGCCCCCCCAACCCGCAGTAGTTTGTGCTAATCAAACCGGTCAGAATTCTCGCTCTACCTAATGTCCTCCTTGGTGCTGCAGACGCTTGCCACCGCCAGTAATATCTTTCTTGGCTTTTTTTTTTTCCTTTGTCGGTGATATATATTGATTTGAAAGTGTGGTTATGAAAAAATTTTGTACGCATGAAACTTATTTGGGGAGAGTTGGCCTAGTGGCCTTAGATGATACAATATCTATGAGAAAGCTACAATTGTTAAGTTTCTTCGTGTTACAAACAAGCAGGCCCTCCGGTCAGCAGCATAGATACGGTAATTTAAAGGTAAGATAATCGCATGCATCTTGGCGTCTCAGCACTTTTCTTATGAGTTATTTCTTGGGTACGTGGTGAGCGTAATGAAGAGGGTCACACGTATTGACCGTGCATGGTTCCTCACAGAAGACGGAGCAAGATCCATTGTAGCTTCCTGATCCGTTGCCTTTTTGTCCGTAACTTTTCTCCCTTAAAAGCAGACCGCTCCACTAAGATTCGCAACCAGCTGGATTTGAAAGATACGAGGAACATGGTGAAGTCGTCTCATTTAAGCATCTCCCTTTTGATACTACCACTTCACACTGTCCCATGTTTAAAAGGGATAACATGAAAAATGGTTAATGGAGTACGCTGCTTTCAAGTTCATGGATGTGGAAATCAAAATAGTATTTGTTTCTTCTATATGACTTTTGAAGACAGATTTTGATGGGTCATAGACTTCAATTTGGACTAATCAATTACCAAATTGTGTAGAGATCTCCACGAGTAATATTTAACCAATGTCCTTATCATCTTGGACATAAGAATTTTCATTGGCACTGGTAAACATAAGAAGGGAGAAATACTCCGCAAGGATAACCATGACATGGGCATCATTTGGATATGAAACATGAAAATAGATCATAAATCGTAATTCTCTCTTGGAAGGTAATCATAGATCCTTATGTAAAGGTTTCTGTATACATTTAATTCTTTAAGTTTCCCGTTATGCAAAGATAACCGAGTTGGTGTATCAAAGAAGGCAATACCACGACATAGAACGGAAATTTTTGTCATGACAAAATTTCCCCTGGAATACAAAGAATCTCAGATAGACATGACACAAAAGAAAAGAGTCTTACTAGATGCATGTGAAAAGCCCCATATGTCTATCCTAATTATATGATGAGATACAACACTCTATCAGAGTAACTATGACAAAAGCCTCACTTGGTTATTAGCCCATGGCTTTCAGAAGTAATCCTCATTTAGAGCATATATAATCTCCCAGTAACAAACAAACAAAAAACCAGGGGCTTGAACCATTGAAAACCTACATCAGCAGGATCCGATATGCAGAACAAGTGAACAACCAGACAAAGGTGCTACTTTCAAATCACACAGATGGGAGTAGCATGGTGCGCGCCATATCCTAACAAGCAACGGGCAAAAGGAAAAGAAAACAGAAACATGTGATCTGAACAAAAGCCCCAGTCACAGTAACCATGACAAAAGCATCACTTGGGTATTTTCCAGTACTCCATAGCTTTCAGATTTCTCCCTCATTAGGAGACTGCTTCGCAAATATATGCCGGGAAATGGAGAAAGAACACGAGACATAGAAACACCGAAGAAGAGACAGAACAAAGTAATAGCAACTCAACGATGTCAGATTACTACTCCACAAGACGCATAGAAGACAACTCAGTGGAGGTGACTGAACCAAACGAGTGAAGAACATAAAAGAGAAAGGGACAATGGCCAACATCTTTGCTATTGTTATCTGGCCGCGTCACGTTTGCAGATGAGAGCGGAGAACAGGCAGCCGCGGCGGCGCTTGCTTACGGAGGAATCTTTGGTGGGGTTTTAGGGACGGCAGCTTCCGGGCTCAGTTTTATCATGGATCGGCTCTGACGGTGGAGATCCGTCAATGGGGATCCTACGGTTGGCTGAAGAGTCGAACTTGGCTGTTCCTCTCAAGCCCTCCCTCCCATGCTTCTCATTTGGGTATTGAGTTTAAAACTTCTTGTTTAAATTATACTGCAAAATATTATTAGTTCATGTGAATCGTACGTTGCATCTTATTATCTTTTTATTGATTCATATTTTTAATATAAAAAGTTATTTGTCTACTTAGATTATTTATCTTTTTTAGTTAATTATTTATCATATTTAACATGTTATTTGTCATTTTAACGAATTAAAATGATAAATAATTTTATAAAAAAATAATATAAGAGTATTTAATACTTCTATTTGAGATGTATACTCCTTTATCTCATTTATTAGCTATTCATCCTCATCCATCATCCATGTACAAAATTAAACATGATGTCAAAAAGTTCCAAAAAATTAGGAGCAACGTATTTGTTTAAATTTGCTCAAACTTTTGTATATAGAGAGAAAGGGAGAGATGGATGGAGTTGTTGAGGCAATAGAATATATAAAGAAAATGACTTAGTAACACCATTTGATAACAATTAAAATAACACACCAATCAAAATACACCACAACTTCATTATTAATGAAATGTTTTCAACTTTTTTACTTCAATTACTGATGTGGTACAATTTTAATAATGATGTTACTAAATCATGTTACCAAATGATGTTACAAAATTGTTTCTCAATATATAAAATGGAGAGAGAGAGAGTACAATTAGACACGGCAGGTATAATTTGGTTGAGAGAGAGAGAGAGGGGGGGGTCTCCACCTGTCGGGGACTCAATTCATGTTCTTACAATTGGATTTTTTTTTTTTTGGGGGGGGTTTGTTTTACAATTGGACTACTAAAAATTTGGAATGGGCCTCCTCCGTCTCACCTCTCTCTACCGGGACCCATACGTTCTTGGGTCGAGTTTTCTAAAAGAGTAATGCTATGTTAGCTGATGTGGTTTCTAACTCCATCATTTTTTCTATTTTTTGAGGGATGGTACATTTAATATTTAGGAGGAGTATTTAATACAATCACCTGATCACTTTGTGTGTAAAATATACATACAAATATTAAAACAATATGTATAAATAATATATTAATATACACAAATGATATGACATATTTGTTTGTATTGTTATATATTTTTTATATTTTTTGCGTACATTAATTTATTATTTATATATATTATATCACTATTTATATGTATTATTTTATGTATATAAAATGGTGTGAATATATTAAATGTAAATATTAAATATATTTTTTCAAAAAAATAAAAAAATAGAAATAAAACTACCTCAACTATATTTTCAAAATACCCCGCCTTCTTAATTAGGCAGTCAACGAAGAGCCGCCACAACCCAACTCTTGTAGCTTACGGTGTGTTAATTTCTTACCCGTAGGTTTCTGCTTCCTGTTTTGCCCTCTAAACCTATCAGAATCCCGTCTGCATGCATGCTTCCCTTCCCCTCTCCGACACGTCAACTTGTCCCCCCCAGGCCCTAGCTACGCGAGTGCAGATCCTCTACAGCCCCCCGCAGGAGGGGGGGCCGATCAGTACAAAGGGTAGGGGGGGGGGGGTTCATTTCACCCCTCAAACAATCTTTTTTTTGCACTACAAGAAAATGCAGATTTTTCGACGGAAAGAATCCGTCGAAAATCCGTCGGAACATGATGCTTCCGACAGATTTCTGTCCGAAGCTCGTCGGAAATGGTCCGTCGGAAATTGTTGGTCAGAAATTACCGACGGAAGAGAATTTCGTCGGAAATCGGTCGGAAAACTCCGACGGAACAATCCGTCGGAAATACCGTCAGTATTTACCAACAGACATTTCGTCGGTAAATCAGTAAACCCGTCGGAAAAGGCCATCAGAACTATAGACGGAATTACCGACTGATTGTTTCCGTCGATAATTTATAATTTCCGACGGATACTTATCCGTCGAAAAATCTGTCGGAATGTGCAGTATATATATATTTTTTAAATTGACAAATAAAAAAGATTTTTCAAACCTGCTATAATATTCATAAATTTCACAAATACTCACGATCAACATAAAATCATAAAATACAATAAATATAAAATCATACAAATAAATACAATAAATCAAGACAGATCTGCTGGATTGTCTGATGTCCCTGCCTCGTCATCGTCAGGTGCCGGAGATGGATCCTATATTAAAAAAAATTAATATGAGAAACATTATAATAATAAAAGACATACATTATTTTCAAAAATTAAATTTAAAATATGTGATTATTTCTCAAGTTTAATTAGATACTATTTTTAATCCATCGTTTCTTGGGTGTTTTTTAGATTTGTCATTTGAACGCCGAACACAATCCGAGAATCCAAATTGGATTCCGTCAGTTCCACACGTCACTTTAACCCACCCGGTCGTGTCGGAGAAAACGGCACGCCGATCCGATCTATATTTGGGATTTTGGATCCCCGGGTTGTAGGTTTTAGCCATTTATATATACTTGGCTGTTTTTTAGATCCGTCATTTCAATGCCCAACTCAATCCGAAAATCCAAATTAGATTCCGTCAGTTCCCACACGTCACTTTAACCCACCCGGTCGTGTCGGAGAAAACGGCACGCCAATCCGATCTCTATTTGGGATTTTGGACCCCCGGGTTGTGTGTTTTGACCCTTTATATATACTTGGCTATTTTTTAGATCCGTCATTTCAATGACCAACCCAATCCGGATATCCAAATTGGATTCCGTCAGTTCCCACACGTCACTTTAACCCACCCGGTCGTGTCGGAGAAAACGGCACGCCGATCCGATCCCTATTTGGGATTTTGGACCCCCGGGTTGTGTGTTTTGACCCTTTATATATACTTGGCTGTTTTTTAGATCCGTCATTTCAATGCCCAACCCAATCCGGAGATCCAAATTGGATTCCGTCAGTTCTCACACGTCAATTTAACCCACCTGGTCGTGTCGGAGAAAACGGCACGCCGATCCAATCCCTATTTGGGATTTTGGACCCCCGGGTTGTAGGTTTTAGCACTTTATATATACTTGGCTGTTTTTTAGATTCGTCATTTCAATGTCCAACCCAATCCGGAGATCCAAATTGGATTTCGTCAGTTCCCACACGTCACTTTAACCACCCGGTCGTGTCGGAGAAAACGTCACGCCGATTCGATCCCTATTTGGGATTTTGGACCCCCGGGTTGTAGGTTTTAGCCCTTTATATATATTTGGCTGTTCATTAGATCCGTCATTTCAATGCCCAACCCAATCCGGAGATCCAAATTGGATTCCGTCAGTTCCCACACATCACTTTAACCCACCCAGTCGTGTCGGAGAAAACGGCACGCCGATCCAATCCCTATTTGGGATTTTGGACCCCCGGGTTATAGGTTTTAGCCCTTTATATATACTTGGTTGTTTTTTAGATTCCTCATTTCAATGCCCAACCCAATCCGGAGATCCAAATGGATTCCGTCAGTTCCTGCACGTCACTTTAACCCACCCGGTCGTGTCGGAGAAACCGGCACGCCGATCCGATCCTTATTTGGGATTTTGGACCCCCGGGTTGTGTGTTTTGACCCTTTATATACACTTGGCTGTTTTTTAGATCGTCATTTCAATGACCAACCTAATCGGAGATCCAAATTGGATTCTGTCAGTTCCCACACATCACTTTAACCCACCCGGTCGTGTCGGAGAAAACGGCACGCCGATCCAATCCCTATTGGGATTTTGGACCCCCGGGTGTGTGTTTTGACCCTTTATATATACTGGTTGTTTTTTATATCTATCATTTCAATGCCCAACCCAATCCGGAGATCCAAATTGGATTCCGTCAGTTCCCACACGTCACTTTAACCCACCCGGTCGTGTCGGAGAAAACGGGACGCCGATCCAATCCCTATTTGGGATTTTGGACCCCCGGGTTGTGTGTTTTGACCCTTTATATATACTTGGCTGTTTTTTAGATCTGTCATTTCAATGACCAACCCAATCCAGAGATCCAAATTGGATTCCGTCAGTTCCCACACGTCACTTTAACCTACCCGGTCGTGTCGGAGAAAACGGCACGCCGATCCGATCCCTATTTGGGATTTTGGATCCCCGGGTTGTAGGTTTTAGCCCTTTATATATACTTGGCTGTTTTTTAGATCCGTCATTTCAATGCCCAACCCAATCCGGAGATCCAAATTGGACTCCGTCAGTTCCCACACGTCACTTTAACCCACCCGATTGTGTCGAAGAAAATGGCACACCGATCCGATCCCTATTTGGGATTTTGGACCCCCGGGTTGTATATTTTGACCCTTTAAACTTAAGTTTTTTTAAGATCCGTCAATTGAACGCCCTTTACACTTATGTTAGGTTAATTAATTTAGATTTCTTTTTGTTCCCTGTTGACATTCTTTAGTGGTTTCATCTCATCCAAAGTATATGAAATTAATACTAATACTGACCTGAGGTGCTGGCTGTGTAGGGCGTACTTCCTGCATGGCTGAGATCAACTGCTGAACCATATTGCCGAACTGCGTCTGTAGCTCTGCCTGCTGTGTCTGTAGCTGTGCCCGTAGCTCTTCCCAAATGAGGTCTCTAATCTCCTCTACACCACTGGCGGGAGGCGCAGTAGATGAACTCGCGTATGCCGGAGGAGCGATCATACTCGCATATGAGGACAACATTGGATGAGTATCCAGGCTGTCCCCAAAGCCGCACACTCGACCCTTCCTCGGCCCTCCCGTTGCGTCGACCCAAGCCTCCGGATCCAAGTCTGGCTGGGGAGTGCCCTCTGCATAGCGCTCCGCCATCGTCCTGTCATAGGTCTCCTGCAGAACAAATTAAAATTAAATTATTGTCCATAAATTATTTGAATATCTTAATTGAATTCATAATTTATAGCTTGACTTACAGCGATCGTACATGGCACTCTCGCTAACATAGTCATCTGTCCCCTTCCGCTTATGAGTCCGATCAAATAACTCGCGAAATGTAGGGGCACGCTCGAACTCGTGATGCTTACAATTCAAAAAAATTAGTTAGTTTCACAATAACAATCAATGTATTAAGCAATTGAACAATAATATGCTTACCAATTTTTGACTATGGGTCGCATAAGATACGGACCCACTAGTATGCACATTCTTCTCTGGATGAGTTGGTCGGTTGCGTATTGCCGCCTGTGACCGCTGCTGCCATGGTTCAGCAGCCCAACGCTCACAAAGGGACTCCCAATAGTCCCTCCTCAGCCAAACAGGGCCGTAATATAGCCAAGCCATAGGATCTCGGTTGCCTGTGGTCTTCATTCCCTTGTCCCGGGCCTCCCACATCGACTTTCTTAAATTAGTCTGGGCAGTAGACTCCCAGACGGCGCGAGCTCGAGGGAGAGCCTCGGGTCTCGTGAATGCGAATCTCCGTTGTAAAGAAATAAATGTTACTCAACTTTCTGCACTAATAGAGATAGTAATTAAATAAATGATTTCAACTCATCTAAACATTAAAAATACCGTGAACATGTCAAATAACAAATCCCGGACGGGCACCGGGAACTCTCTCCATGCATCCATTGGTCCTGGATAATGTGCGTGCACCAGCGTCGTAATATAACGGGAAGCAGAACCGGGATCTATCTTCCCCCTGCAATTGCACATTAATTGTGTACATGAAATGTATAAAATAAATAACAAATATAGTAACTTTGAAGTGATCAACTTTACCCTGAGATCCAGCATGGCTGCTGTCCCGGTAGCTGAGGCCCCTCCTCAGCTACTGGATGCTGGCTCTCCACCTCTGTTGAAAACAATTTAGTACACTATTATTCTATAAATTACAAGAAAACAAACATACTAATCTATGGAAACATATATGTACCTGGTGGTGAGGAAGAAGGGAAAGGTGGCACTGCTCGCGTGCTCGGCGGCGAGGCGGTCCCTGAATATTTATATACACATTAGAAAATATGAATTTAAATTGAACAACAATATATATGTATACCTGTCGCATGGACGACCGGCGTGGACGGGGAGGCAGTCCCTGCAAAATTATATGTACGTTAGATCTCGTGAATTTAATATGAACAATGATATCCATCTGGTTCTTTGTGTACATATGTATATACCTGTCGCTGGGACGACCGGCGCGGACGGGGAGGCAGACCCTGAGAAATTATATGTACGTTAGATCTCGTGAATTTAATATAAACAATAATATATAGAGTTTTGTGTTTACATATACATATACCTGTCGTGGACGGGGTCGCGGACCCTCGGCCAACGGACGTGGAAACCGTCCGACTCCGTCCTCCACGTACCATATCTCTATTGAGATAAATAAAGATATAACATGTCATCAACACTCAAATTGAAGTAGCAATTTAATATGAACATATAATTAGCAAGAATAGGAAGTTCTTACAAAATATAAGGTATATTATCTATATTCATCATCAGATGCTGAAGACATGTTTAATTCAGCATCATCTTCGTCATCATCCTCGAATTCATCCTCATCATCCCAGGAGTCTTCCTCCACATCAGACTCCACCCTCCGCTCAAGGTCTCGTGGGTCAACTTCTTCCTGTTCATTACCCTTATGTAAGCAAATTGTTTCATTTATATCATGAACACTGAACTGCGTAGAAGCTGCCAACTCTCGTGTGTCACTCCGATCTGATTGAAAAAAATTGTCATTAACACCTTCGAGCTCATCATCAGCCGGAAGAAGCTCATACTCAGGGAATAGCCTTGATTTCACTCTACATGCAGCCCACCAATCTCTTAATTTCAGAGATGAATAATTTGAATAATAAACTTGTTGGGCTTGTGCCGCCAGAATGAATGGCTCATATGTACTCAACTTGGACTTATGCTTCACATCGACAATTCCATATGTTGTGTCATGACGAATAGATGTCGGATCAAACCAATGACACTTGAAGAGAAATACATTGTTGTCTTGTCCCAAAATTACAGTTCAATGACTTCTTCGAGAATGCCATAATAGTCTATTTCATTTTTATTGTAGGCACTTCCCTTCACACATACGCCGCTGTTCATCGTAAACTTATTTCGTCCATAATCTCTCGTGTGAAATCTGTATCCATTCACAATGTAGCCTGGATAGACACGTACAATCCTATGTGACATCAGTCTTTGCATGAAAACATGGCAGTCATGACTCTTCATTCCGTATATTTTTCCATCGTTGACATTTACACAACGGGCAATATTCGAGACATATCCATCCGGAAATCTCAATTGCTTCAACCATTGCAGCACTTTCTTAATCTGTCTGGCCCCAAGCACATATGCAGCTTTAGGTTGCACCACTTTACCACTAACATGCTGCAGCTCTAGTTCTGGACGTCTGCAAAGTACTTTCAAATCCAAACGTGCATTGACGTTATCCTTCGTTTTGCTTTGACATCCATAACTGTGTTGAACACATTATCAAAAACATTCTTCTCTATATGCATGACGTCTAGGTTATGCCGTATCAAAAGTGTTGACCAATAAGGCAATTCCCAAAAGATGCTTTGCTTCACCCAATTGTGATCCTTCTCAAAGCCAGAGATTTGTCGGGTACTACCAGCTAGTTGTGTTTTCTGGATGCATCATAAGAGAGAACCACATCTGACCATAACAATTTCAGCTCATCAATCAACGGTCTGAGATATATGTCTATATTTTTTCCTGGACTTTTTGGACCCGGAATCAGCAATGAAAGGAACAGATTCTCACGCTTCATGCACATGCCTGGCGGAAGGTTATACGGTGTTAGGAATACTGACCAACATGAGTAAGATGCCACCGAGCCTCCGAATGGATTGAAACCATCTGTGCATAAACCCAGCCGCACGTTGCGTGGATCCCTTGAGAAGTAAGGATGAGTACGACTAAAATGAGCCCAAGCTTCACCATCGGCAGGATGACTCATTTCACCTTCGTCATGACGGACTCTTTCCGCATGCCAAGTCATATGTCCAGCTATCTTCGGGGACATGAACAACCGCTGCAATTGGGTGTGATCGGAAAGTACCGCAATGACTTATACGGAACATCCTTTTGCTTTGACTTGTCCCCTCTCTTGGGCTTGCATCTATCATGCTTACAAATACAACATGATGTCTTATCTGCATCATCTTTGTAGTACAGCATACAGTGATTCGGACATGCATCAATTTTCATAAAACCAATCCCCAGATCATTCACCATCTTCTTCGCACGGTAAAAGTCAGCAGGTAACCTCTCTGATTGAGGAAGCATGCTCTTGACGAGTAAGAGAAGCCGGTCAAAACAACTCTCGCTCATATGAAATTCAGATTTCAAATTCAGTAGCTGCGACACTGCAGACAACCGTGTATGCTTCTCACAACCATCCCATAATGGCTCATCAGTATCTCGAAGTAACTGATAAAATCTCTGAGCTGTATCATTTGGCACTTCTTCATTTGTTTGATCTTCATGAATATTGAACTCCGGACCAGCAGCATCGACAACCATGTCTACGTACGTACTTATAGAGACAAAGAATTAGCTGGTGCAGACGACTGAATATTCAACTCACCATGAGACTACCATAACTCATAATGGGCAACAAATCCTCTCGTATACAAATGATGCTGCACATTCCATGTCGATATCCACTTTCTGTTCTTACAAGCCGAACACGGACATCGGATGTTACCCATCGGATCAACTGCTACTGATGAATTACTCAATGCAAACTGAATAAAACTGTCAACTCCGTCTTTAAACTCCTCGGTCACAACTCCATTCACTATTCCACGGTACATCCATGACCGATTCTCATAAGACATTTTTCCTACACAGATTAAATGTCATGTCACGAGTTAAAATCCAACACACCCTCACATCATTCGAGTAAGTCAAAATGAATAGGTAGGATATATTATTAGATTATCACTTTTTACTCATCTGTGAATATTTGATCGCACTTAGATGACCATTTACTATGTGTTGTATTATTTGCTGAAAATTTCGGCAGCATCTCCCACACCTCTCCGATATACCAAAAATATTTATTGATTGAGATATTTTCTTAAAACTTACTAATAAGTGGTTAAGAAAATATTCTAAATCAATAAAGGTATATCAGAGAGGAGTGAGTAGACGCACCCGAAATTTTCAACAAATAATACAAACACATAATAAATTACCACCTAACTGCGTTCAAACATTCACAGACTGTCCAAAACGGGACAATTCAATACTTTGAGTTAGATATACACGTTCTCATTATTGAAAATAAGACTCGTGCACATCAATCTCAAAGTCTTGAACGGGAAGGTTCATTGACACGAGCTTAACACGCTCTCGTGAGGTGTGTGCAGTGAAAAAATACTATACATCCATTGATCAAATTTAAAACCCAATTAAATATGAAAGGAATATGGAAACAAAATCATACATGTGAACAAGTGCAATAATAAACCAAATTCATACACATGTAGATGAATGCATTAAAGTAAGAAATACAATACTAATCACTAAACTGAAAGTAAGCAATTAAAAACATCTATACCAATATTTTGTTTCGATTTTATGGCTAAGTACCAATGTGCACACAATTGATATGTGTCCTAAAAATCAATATATCTCAATATGGTGTGTTTCTATCTTGTGAGTAAGTCTCGTACTAGGGCTTAATTTTTAGAACCAACTAAATAAAAAAATGTCTTACATCTCTGCCCAAAATCGAACCAGGCGTTGTATGTGTCTGTTAAATCGATTCTACCCATTAACAACCACACTCTGTTTTTACGTTTCCATTTACCATTAATTTTGTTTTTTTGGTATTTTTTTTTTCTGAGGAAGCAATTGAGGATCATTTGTGGTTGATTTTAGGGTCGATTATATATGAACCTTAAATCTAAGGTTTTTTTGTTTCTATTAGTTTTGCCATGTTATTAATTTAAACACTTATTATAAGTGGTTAGAAACTATTTGCAGCTAATTTTTGTATAGATCTAGAGTAATTTAATGTAGATGGGGTTAGGTTCAAAGAAATCTGAATTTTGAAAATAAATTTATTTTATAATATTAGAAATATTCTAATGATGCAGAGATACTATATTAATGGGATTGTTAGATTTAAGTGATGTGCTTCGCAATTATGTGCAAATGGTTAGAATCATGTGCAAATTTTACAATAAAATTTTGCATAGTTTTAGAATTTTTGCAAAATTATGTCATTAAACCCTATTGTTATATTTAAATACTTTGTTATATTATAGACTTAAATGTATTAAATAATTTTCATGTTCATATGGTGATGATCTTAAATACTTTGACCTTCGCATATCAAATGTTCACTATTATAGATGCTTTCTTGTAAAAACATAGATAGATGATAGAGCAACAATATACAAGAATGTTGGATAATAAAAACACGGTGAGAGAGATGTCTTAAAAAATATTTGACAAAATATTTTGCAGGTGGGGGGGGGGGGGGGGTGGGAAGGGGAGGGGAGGGGGGGCGGGTGGGAAGGGGAGGGGCGGAGGGTGCAGGTGGGGGGGGGGGGGGGGGGGTGGAAAGGGGAGGGGGGCATCGTGCAGGGGAGAGGGGGGCGGGTGGGAAGGGGGGAAGGGAAGGGGGGCCGCGTGCAGGGGCGGGTGGGGGGGGGGGGGGGTGGGGGGGGGAGGTGGGCCGGCTGGGGGGGAGGGAAGGGGAGGGGGGCCGGAGGAAGGTGGCGGGGGTGGGGAGAGAGGGGGAGAGGTGGAACTCACCGGAGAGAGGGACGGCCAGCGGCGGCAAGCGGGGCAGCGGGGCGCGGAGAGAGAGGCGTCGGCGACCGGCGGTGAGAGAGAGAGAGAGAGAGAGAGAGAGAGAGAGAGAGAGAGAGAAAGGGGGTGGGGGTTTCGCGGGAGGAAGTAAAGTTGTTTTACCGACGGCATTGCCGACTACAAATATCCGTCGGAATATCCGTCGGTATACCGACGGAAATTTTCGTCGGAACTTCCGACGGATGTTCCGACGGATATTTTTAGTCGGCATATACGTCGGAATTATCGACGAAAAATAATCCGTCGGAATATCCGTCGATAATCTGCAAATTCTTGTGGTGTTGGTGTTTTACACAGGGGAGTATGAAAAAAAAAAAAAAACCCCACCCTTTGTACTGACCGACCCCCCTCTGCAGGGGGCCGAGAGGGAGCGAGTGCGGATCCTCTACGGCCCCGCAGGAGGGGGGCCGGTCAGTACAAAAGGTGGGGGGGGGGGGGGGGGGTTCATTTCACCCCTCAAATAATCCTTTTTTGGTGTTTACACTGGGGGTATATGAAAAAAAACCCCACCCTCTTGTACTGACGGCCCCCCCTCCTGCGGGGGGCCGAGAGGATCCGCGCTCTAGCTACGTCTCTATCTACGTCTTCGAGGCCTTCCTCCTTGTCCACCCTTGTCCTCGTGCGCTCATAAGTCATAACACAGTGATTAAATTGTAGGGTCAGATCCTAAGATATACGAGCACTACTTTTCTGTCTCTCAGACATAGTACACATGAATAATATTTTTTTTAATTTTAAAAAATATTAATTAAAATGTACCGTATCATACCAATAGAAAATCCAGTGCAATCTGAGTCTCGCCGTGATAAATCCAACCATGCCCAGGACGCCCTTTCGGAACTAGACGTAGTTTTTGCTGGTGGTACTGTCACTGGACGGATCTCATCAGTGGGGTGGTATAATGATTCCCCTTTGGCTGGAAGCGCGCAAGTCTTTGTTCTCTCTTGTTGACATGTTGTCGAGGCCAGTTTCAACAACGTTTTAAAATGATGAGGGGAATTTATTATATATTTTAAAATATATATTTATTTTTTTATTAAACAAATATATTATACTCTATCAACTAATAAAAATATATATTTTTTCAAGTGAATTAAACAAAAATCATGCCCCTTGACTGTACTGCAGCATTAAAATCATGTCCCGGACTATACTGTAGCACTCACCATCGGACAGCAATCAACGGCGGTAAAAAAAAATTATCAACCCGCCCGTTACACGGGTATATATGCGACGCGTGCATAGCATGGGCAAGTGGGTGTTGTGGCCCTTTGAATTGAAATCCAAGAGGGGCAACTAGATTGTATCTGGGATGTATCAACAGATCTCACCGCACTCTAGCAATATTATATTATATATATTATATAAATACTATTCTAATAAAATTCAGTCTTAGAAATAC
>JACBKR010005239.1:0-19656 GCA_014218235.1 Colocasia esculenta | reverse complement strand
TAGATATCATAATTAACAGTGAAAAGGTACACTTGGTTGTAAATTGATACAAGAGGCATCTGGCCTATGACAAGTTTCAAGTAGCTATCCAGCTTATTTTTGCCAGAGCAGCTGAACCAGTACAGTCATTTGAGATTGTAAACCAATAAAAAGAAAAACAGATCAGGATGTGTTAAGAGACCAGGATATAGAGACAAAGAAGCTTTCATCTTCATCATAAGGAACAAAATTGACATATAATAGGAAGAGACCAGCAGCAGCAGCACCAGGTGGCGGGGGGCTACAAGCACAGACGCACTCTCTGGCACAGACTTCTGTCCTCACTCTCGATCTTCAGCTGCTCAACTTCTCTTTCTGCGAGGCACCTCCTATACGGCACAAACCCTTTTGTCTGGGTCTCTGAAGCAGCTCTCTTGCGGATGAAAGCCGGGTCCTCCATGGGTGTCTTCTCTTTGCCTTCCTCAGAGGCGCGTGTTGTTCTTTCGGAGTTGGCAGAGTCTGTGTTCTTATCTCCCACGACAGCAGCAGTGCAGGAGCTAGTGTCGTGGAGCTCTCCTTCTGTGCCTCCTCATCAGAGGCTTCTGGGTGACGAGAGGCGTTCCTTCTGCTGTCGGTTGACGTTGTAGGGGTGAATTAATGGGCATGGAACACCTCCGTAGAAAGCCCACCATGATAGAGAAGCCATGGTGGCCTCTGTGGCATTTACAAGTTCTGGTGGGATGGATGCGCAGTAGACCATCTGGGGCATCAACCCACAAGGCCATGGGGTATTTCCACCATCGGAGTGAAGACCAAGAAAGTCCTGTGGCATGCTTCCTGCCTCTGTTTGATCATCCACAACCTCCTTCTGGTGGGTCCTTTTGTCCATAGCTGGGGTGCTCCCAGCAGTGGAGGAGGAAAGCGTCTGTGAGGCAGACACCAGGACCGTCCTCCCAAACAATTTAAGGCTTGTTAGAGGTGCCTCTCCCGACAAACTTCCCTCAGAAGTGAGGCAATGCTCGGAGCTGGTATCAGTTTTCTGCAACCCCACAAAGATTTATATTAAGTCAAATTACGAACGGAAACATATGGGATGGGAAATTAATCCAACATAGTTCCAAAGATGGAAATGTGATAATTACCACTGGAGAATTGACCACAGGTGTAGTAAAACCAACACTCTCTGAGTCCCTAGACTGCGATCCAGTCGAAGAATTGGTGACCCCGGTTGGTTTTCTTCTTCAGTGAGCATTGTCCAGTAGGCTCACCAATCCACTAGCAGAGGAATCTGGGGATGCACACAGATTGGGCTGCTTCAGAGCCAATGTTCCAACAGCATCGAAGCCAGCCATGGACAAGACCGAGGTCGGGGATAGGTTTTCTTGTCCAGAAACAGATGATATTGGGGATGGAGATCTCTCTTGGGGGGCTGAGCCAACAACAACTTTGTGGGAGGAATGCCCCAATTTGCGAGGGTATGGATGAACAGGCTTCCTCTTGGGACGCGGTGGAGGGATCTCTATGGGTTCCACAGAGCCTGTGCCACCGCCTGCAGGATCTCTAGCCACCTGCAACATCCATGAGGAAAGCACCATGAGAAGGAGAAGAGCAAAACCCAGACAAGAATCTTTGCAGGGGTTGACCTTCGTGAACGATGTACTTACTTTGAAGATCAAGTAAGCCACACATAAACATGATATGCAGAGGGGGAAAAAGAGAGGAAGTTTTTTTTTCTGGAATAAGGGCAGACACCTTGGAGAAAAACTTCTGAGCATGACTTCGAATCTGGACAGCGGTCTTGGTGCCGATATGCTCTGCAACATCAAAAATTGCAGAGTTAGAAGGAACACATGAAGCTTAGGAATTCTTTGTCTTCAGAGGGACTTCCATACCTTCTATACGGCGCCACGCTCGGCCATAGAGTTTTAGAGCTTCCAAGAACCTCTTATGCTCATCCTCGGTCCACCTTTCTCTCTGTTTGGTTATTGTGTAAGGCTTCCTCACCTGCTCGAGAACGTGAACAGAGTTAATGGAGAACAAGAAGCAAGATTTAATTAAAGATGCATCAAATCGCATTTGGCATACAGGTCAAGTGCACAAACCTTGGGGGCAAGTTCATCCCCTGATGAACACATCTCCTTTGGTCGAATGCTTTGTGCAGGGGTTGCCATCAGATCCATGTGTATGATTGTTGCAGCAGGAATTAAACCTGGGCACCCACCTTTGTCCTAGAAGCAACAAGAACACAATCATTTAAACGTCTCAAGTATTATGGCATCATCAACAGTTTACAATCCTTGCCAGTGCATCATCCATGCTCATAATCATCAGCGAATACACATCTGTCTGCTGCTAAAACAACGGCAGCTTTGTAGGACAAATTCATGTGGGATCAGCAGTCCCCCCATCCATCGACATTTTAAAGTAGCCCCAGACTTTGCTCTTTCCCAATGTCCTCTCCCCACCTTTTCACCACTGATGATTCTTCTTCTTCAAACAAAGAAGAAAAACATAAAGCTGGAACTTTTCTCCCCCTCAGGTCACTAGCCATCTAGTCCCAAACTATAACATACCTAAAATGAACACATATGTCATAGAAGTAACTAAGGGCCCCTTTTGATAAACGGCCGGAATAAGACAGTTTAGAGTAAGATTGAGCAGGGAAACGTAAGATTTTAAGGTCTCTTTCCTAAAATTTTGATAAAATTATCTTATTCCAGATAGAATACCATATTCTGGTAAGCACACTAATGTCGGATATGAAATCCTTAACTTGCTCACACCGGCGTGGTAGAGGGGGTGTTATTCGTTTATCAAAGAGGTTACTTGTATAGTCACCAGACTCGAGAGAAGAACACAAGAACATGTTCAAGGACGATAAGCATCCTGACCCACGGATCAAGGGTGTGGCGATCGATCAAATCTGAACAGATTATTCGAAAGGAATAATAACATGAGGAGTTTAAAGAGTTTGTGGCATTACCGGAAGAAGGACGTGCCGCAGTCGCTGCGGTACTCACGGGTGCCGCAGACCTTGGAGTGGCCTTGAGATCGGACCGCGCAGCGGTTGGAGCACTTGTCCACTTCCACTTCTTCTCGCCGTGCCTGCGGCAGAAAGTGCTTCTTGACGCCGGTGAGGTTGCCGCCGGTACAACCGCTGCTTCACCCCGTCCAACGATCGCCTTCACGCGAGAAGAAACCAAGAACGACGAGGCTCCGAGGTCCGGATTGACGTCCCCCAACAGAGCCACGCGCGCGGAATGAAGGCGGGGAGATCAGAAGGGCGGCCCACTTAGGAAGTAGAGGTGGAGGACCATAGCAAGAGGAGGACCGGGGAGATGGCGGAAGAAAAAAATCCCCTCTTTTGGACACGGGAAGGGTGAACGGGACCAGTCGCCTCGCGGCGACGAAGGAATTGGATCTCCGCCGCCCTGCTGCACAAGCGCCGGCCGCACCCACCAGGCCGTCGGGAACAGCAGCCTCCAACTCCACAGATGGCTCAGAGAGAGAGAGGGAGGAGGGGGAGGGAGCGAGCAAATGAGAAGAGATCGAGGAGGGAGACGAATAAATCTATAGAGGGATAGGGATATAGAGGATGGATAGAGAGAGAGAGAGAGAGAGAGAGAGAAAAGGGAAGAAGAGGGGAGAACGGAACGTACTCGAGAAGAGGAGGGCGAGAGGAGGAGAACGGTGGTCGAGCCACGTCAACAACGTTTTTTTTAATCTTTTTTTGAATGTTTTTGGAAATGGCACTTATATGTGGCTAAGGATCGCCCGGACCTGAACACATGGCGCTGCTGTCGTGTTCTGGAGCTTTTGCTTTTTCCTCTCTCTCCTTTTTGTTTTTGGTTTCTTTCACATAAACGATGGCTATATAAAAAATAATAAATAATTATTTTTGATAAAATATTATTAGATATATCATACCTAAATAAAAAATATTGTGGATACGTCATGCCGTCAATTTTCACTACAAAGCTTTCAAAGGATAAATATCTTTATTATACTTAATATTAACATTTTGAAAATGAGACTTAACTGTTAAATTAGGTTAATCTAAGGATAAATATGAGGTTTTCTTTTATAAATTAGTCAAAGTTATAGTTAAATAGATGGATAGTAATATCAAGTCAAATATTTTTGTTTATAAATGATATATTTAATAAGTTTTAATAATGATGACATATTTATCATTAATATTAATAATATTTTTCAATAAAAAAATTGTATTTTCTATAACCGTCTTCTCATAGTGCTAAAATATGGAGTAACCTGTTGCGAGCTCACCTCCCTGGGATAGGATATCGCTTGCTGGCGATAATTTGTGGTTTGTGGCCAAAGCAAGGGTCAAATATAAGGAAGCGGCGGTTTGAAGCAGCCGCAGAAGGTCTCGAGAAGATCGGAGAAAAAGAAGTGACGTATGGGAATTCCACAATCACTTGAAGTGAAAATTATTATAATTTATTAAAAAATTATCTAGTTGTCTATTTTTGGACGTGATTTTTTCTCAATTTATATGAGAAAAAAATTAAGTTTGTCAAACTGATAAAACACCTAATTTTAAACAACTACTCTATCAAATTCAAACTTTTAAGCTCAAGAATTATTACTCCAAAATGTTATTAAATTTTTTAAATATTATTTTAAAATTGAACTATTTTCTCATCATTTTAGTTGCTTCATGCCATCTTATTGTTCTTAAATCTTGAAAGAACTATGTCGTTTCAATAATCTTACTAATACCGCCAACCGTTTTAATATGATAGTGCTTAATTACCGAACTCGCCGGCGGGTGACCACACTCGGGCAATCAACGACCGAAGACCACGTGTACATACGGCAGGGGAAGGGCGGCGGGTTCGGTGGTTAAAAAGGGCGCTCGCGTTAGGAGAGGACACGAAAATATCTAACGCCGTTTGAAAAAAGGAAAAAATAAAAAGGCCAAAAAAGGGGAGACAAATCCGTGACCAGGAACTGTGGATCAAAAGCGAGCGGAAGCGATACCCTTTCCCCGTCTCTCTCCATCTCTCTCCTCCTCGGGGCCCGCTGCACTTTTGTCCACGTCATCCAGCCCGGCTCTCGCGGTCCTCCCGCCACGCGTCCCTCTCGGCAGCCTGTTTAACGAACCCGGATGCCGGGGCCGCCATGCTGGTCGGGATGTACATCACTCTCCACCACTAGAACGCGCCAGTTGTTTCGCCAGAAATTTTCGTTTTTCTTTTTTAATTGAAGAAAATTACCTGGCCACTCGTTAACTTGGTGAGGGCGGGCGACACCCCCTCTCTCTCTCTCTCTCTCTCTCCTGTGCAATAAATGGACCACCGACGCGACACGTGGAGTGGCTGGTTTGAAAGCCCCGGGGGGGCCGGGGGGAGCGATACCCATCTGATCTGGATCCTGTGGTCACGAGACGGCGTAAAATATCAGTGGAGGGGAATGTTTGCTCGTTATCTGATCATCTGATATTTGTTCCATGGTCTTCCTGATCGACGGTGGTGATTAGCCGAGGCGGTGGATCTCCTGAGGGAACGGGAACTTTTGGAGCCCATAGAACTCTTCCTAGGCGGTTGGAAAGAGGAACGGGTGGGGAAAGTTTGCACTTTGTTCTCCCAATATTCTTGTGCTGCAGTAGCCAGTGAGGGGAGTCGTTGTTGGTTCGCCGGTTGGCTCTTTATGGGGTGGAGGAGTACCTGTTAACCGTAATGATGGGAGGACAGTTTTTTTGCTAGTTGTTGAGAGTTTGAACAGTTTTATTTACTTGTGAAAGTATTTTATATTAAGATGGCTTGGGGAAAGTTTAAACTGGATTATTTGTGCTTTCCCCAAAAGACAAATTTGATTCTCATTTAGGGCGTAATTTTGTTTGTTTCATTGTAAAATGCTGAAATATTTATGTAATTATTGCATTGTACAGTATTTTTCGGTTGTTTGTTTAACCATAGAACATTAATGCAAGTTACATGGCATTGAGAACAAGGTGATCCTAGATTTTCTAGTCTTGAATATGTTCTTGATTTAAGTTAACCACATCTCAAATTTGATCTCAAATTGGTGTCTAAAAAAAATGAAGGTAAACATAGTTTAAATATTTTGATGATATCTTAAAAAATGGAGGTAAATTGGAGATAATTTATCCACTTTTTTGGTGGGATAACTTATTCCCATTTCTACACCTATTTTTTCTCCAAAAGTAAAAATAAAAAGCTATCCTCTCTAACCTGTTTCTACTAAATAAAGAATGATGTTTCTTCAAAAATTTAATTTTAAAATACTAAACAAGAGTAGATTAAGAATGGGGTTGTATCCTCAAATTAATTTACCCACATTCTCTTTTTTTTAATCTCATACCAATATGTACTAAGATTACACGCATGAAGAATTTTAGTCACCATCATTTAAGTGTGTGTTTGGGGGGGGGGGGGGGGGGGGGGGGGGGGGTACCATTATCGCTTTAGTCACAATCGTTAGTGCTCATGACTCATGAGAAGGAGAATAAGACACCACCTTATCCTAAAGAACCCAACCCTTTTTGTAAAATCCCATTGTACCTCGTGCCACGTTGAGGGGAAGGCACCACAACTTGTTGTAGCATCTATCGTCCCTGGGTTAGCAACACTTACAAAAAAAAAATGGTAGTAATAATCATCATCATTTTTTTGGACCACCGCTGATACTTCCATGTAACATGGCAACTTGAACTATGGGCACCAGCGTTATAAATGAAAGGTAATTGAGATAATTGTGAAGAACAAAATTTTATCAAATTTGCCTTTGTGGTGGCCAAATCTGGCCACCTAGGCCCGTGATGGCTCGTTACGGCCCGCTCACGTCATATCAACGGGCGTGGCCCTATGTCATTATGCCACGTCCTCATCAGGATGGTTCAGAGGCCTTCGAAGACCTTTTCGCCCCCACGAACGGACTTCGCCAAAGCCCCTCTGCTTGTTTACGAGCAGGGTCATCTGCCTTGATTGTTCTGAACAGCCACAGACAGTGCCGAACATCAGTTCCGTTCGCCCCCTCGCGAGACACCTGCTCGGACATCCATCCAGAAGTGGCCGAACAGGTCTCTTGCATACGCAACGGTTATAACCGCCACAGGCCACGCACCCCACCATCAAGGGGCGCATTGACTGCTTGACATCCCACGGATACCGGAGCGCGTAACTCCTTCCATTGTGTGCGCCATCAAGGCGCCTTTCCAGGCACGATCTCTAGGCGTTACGCATGCCTGCCTCTGCATCCTCTCTATAAAAGCACAGGTACAGGATCATGCAACGGTACGTTCTCTCTCACGCGAACATACTTTCATACTCCAAAACCCCTGCCTTACAAGCTCTCCACTGACTTAGGCATCGAGGGTTTCCCCGGTCTTCACCGGGCCCCCTGATCCATTTCTGGTCTTGCAGGCTCCCGTCCGCACCGGCATTCGTCTCCAGTTCTCATTAGTGGAGGCTCGGTTAGCTCCAGTTCTCATTTGGAGGCTCGTTTAGCTCCAGCCCAAAAAGGATTACACCACCACATTTGGCGCCGTCTGTGGAAATCGACGCAGCCATGGCTCGCGGACGATCCTCATACCAGAACGTGGGGAGCAGGGCGATGAGATCCCGTCAGTCGCGAGGGGACTCTCGCCGGCGATCCCCCCCTGTTGACGTCGCCATCGCCCCTGCCGGCGCTAACCACGACGTCCCTGCACCAGCGGCCGCCGCACCTGCAACTGCCCTTGAAGTAGCAGAACTTCGGGGGCAGATGCAGCAGTTGACGGGCGTCTGCCTCGCCCTGCAGTTCAGCTGGTAGGAGCAGTGGCCCCGGCGGTTTCCCTGCCACGAGCGGCAGGCGGAATCGTCGCATCGACGCTCTCGCGCCCCCCCGGTGCCTCAGAGCAGCAGGCTGATTCGCCGCGCCGTTCCCACCGAGCTCCGTCGGAGGAGCGGGCACGGAGCACCGGGGCGTTCGCCCCGTCGCTCTTGTCGCCTTCCCCCGTCCGCCACGATCAGTCGTGGGAGGCAACTCCCACGCGTCCGGACGAGGGGCCCCCGCCAACTCCGAGCAGAGCTCGCCAGGCGCTTAAGCGTGTGGTCGACCTCGAGCGCCGCGTGGACGCGATGGTTCAGCGCGCGGAGGGGAAAGCTCCGGCGGAGGATGACTTGGACTTCCGCTCCCCTTTCAGTAGGGAGATCCTGGAAGCTCAGGTCTCCTCCAAGCTCCCTCTGCCCACCATCGCACCCTACGACGGCACTACCGACCCGGCCGACCACATCCACGGCTTTGAGTCGCACATGGTGTTCCATGGAGCATCAGATGCGGCCAAGTGCAGGCCTTCCCTGCAACTCAAGGAGACCGCCAGGGCCTGGTTCGAAACCCTCCCTGCGGGCTCCATCACCTCCTCCGCCAACTGAAGAAGTCCTTCCGGGACAACTTCCTTGGCGGAAGGTCGCAGCCGCGACGGCGGCTTCTTCTCTCCTGGCCGTGCGCCAGAAGAAGGCGAGGCACTCTGGGACTTCGTCAAGAGGTTCCGAACAGAGGCGCTTCGCATCTCTCGCCTGGACGTCCCTCTGGCAACCAGTGCCCTTATTCAGGGCACTCGCGATGGATTTTTGCAGAGGACCCTCGGCGTCAGCAACCCGCTACCCTCGCCGAGCTGCTTTCCATCGCACAGCGCCACGCGGCTTGCGAGGAGAGTCTAGCAGCGAGTAGGGCCGAGCAGGGGAGCAGTCGGATAAGAAGCGGCCTTCCGACAACGGTTCCGACCGAGATCGGAAGAAGGGACGACGCAATGGTGATTCTCCGCGTCGGCCGCGCCCCTTCACCAACTACACCCCCCTCACCGTAGCACCCGAACAGATCCTGGCAGAGATCAGGAACGAAGCATTTGTTCGGTGGCCACAGAGGATGCGCTCCGACCCCCGGAAGACGATCAGAACAACTGTCGTTTCTTCATCGCGACCACGGCCACGACACCTCCGAGTGCCGCCAGCTTAAGGACGAAATCGAAGACCTTATCAAGCGCGACTATCTTGGACGGTTCGTGCGCCGGAATGAAGAGCGCCCCAGACGCCGAGAGCGTACTCCCGAGCAGCAGATCAACAATGAGCCCAATGGGCAGGAGATCAACGTGATCGCGGGAGGCTTCGGCGCAGGCGGCGAAAGCACTCGAAGCCGACGCGACTACGCAAGGCGAGTGCATGTCGTAGATAGGCCCTCTGCACCTCGGCCGGCCCCATATCCCACCAGCCCTGCACGCGCACAGCCCGAGGAGGCTATAACCTTCTCGGACGAAGATCTTGTAGGGGTTACGACCCCGCACACCGATGCGTTGGTCATTTCGGCCACCATCAACCACTGTAATGTGCGCCGGATTCTGGTGGATAATGGAAGCGCCCCCGATGTCTTGGCTTACGACTGTTTTGTCCTCATGGGCCTGAGAACCGACCAACTCACCCCTGTAAACTCGCCTTTGTTCGGCTTTTCGGGAGTTTCGGTCCAGCCCATGGGAAGGGTTCGCCTCCCATCACCTTAGGGACGGCTCCAAGGGTTGTGACCAAGATTGTTGACTTTTTAGTCATCAACAACATGCCTGGATACAACGCCATCCTCGGCAGAGGTCTGATCGGGCGTATAAAAGCAGTACCTTCGTCGCTCCATCAGAAGATGAAGTTCCTACTCCGAGCGGGGTTGGCGAAGTGCTCGGGTGTCAGCGCGAGTCTCGCCGCTGCTATGTCCTCTCTTTAAGGGACAAGCAACCACTCGCTGATCCAGCCCCTCCAACGACCGATCAACCTTCCACCAGCCGAGGAACCCCTGCTGAAGATTTAATCCCCATCCAGGTAGACGAAGACCCCGAACACGTCCTATATTGGCGCCTTGTTGACAGAGGCCGAGCAGCAGCGCTACACAGCCTTCCTGCTGGCCAATTTGGACGTGTTCGCCTGGTCTGATGATGAGCTTCCAGGCATCCCCCCGGAAGTCATGGTGCATCGCCTCCGCCTGGATCCCCGGATCCCACCAGTTCAGCAAAGGAGGCGACCTGTGAACCGAGAACGGCAGACCGTGATCCAGGATCACGTAGTCAAGAGCGAACTGTTGGGCTCCTCCGAGAAGCCCAATATCCAAGATGGATCTCCAACGTGGTCCTCGTACGCAAGGCCAACGGTAAATGGCGTGTGTGCGTGGATTACAAAGATCTCAATAAAGCAACGCCCAAGGACAACTTCCCTCTGCCGCGCATTGACCAGCTGGTGGATGCTACTTCCGGACACGAGCTTCTCAGCTTTTTGGATGCCTACTCTGGTTACCACCAGATCAGTATGCATCCCCGGATCAAGACGCCACGACGTTCGTCAACCTAGGCTTATACTGTTTACCAGAATGCCTTTCGGTCTAAAGAACGCGGGCGCGACTTACCAGCGGCTGGTCAACAAGATGTTCGAGCAGCAGATCGGGCGCAACATGGAAGTCTATGTGGATGACATGTTGGTCAAAACGCTTCCGAGCATTGACCACATTTCCGACCTCCAGGAAACTTTTGCAACTCTGCGAAAGTACAATATGAAGCTCAACCCTGCCAAGTGCGCGTTTGGTGTTCGGTCGGGCAAGTTCCTCGGTTTCCTCGTGTAAATAGAGGAATAGAGGCAAACCCGGAGAAAATCCAAGCCGTGCTTGAGATGAGCAGTCCAAAGACAGTGCGCGACGTCCAACGTCTGACAGGGCGTCTTGCGGCACTGAACCGGTTCATGTCCCGAGCAGCGAAAGAAGTTTTAACTTCTTCAAGTTGCTCCGAGGCCCTAAAAGCGCCTCGAAGCAAGGGGGGCAAGTACGGTGGACTGAAGAATGCGAGGCTGCCTTCACCGAGCTGAAGGCATACTTGGCAGCCCCTCCTGTTCTCTCAAAGCCTGTGCTCGGGGAACCTCTGTTCGTGTACCTTTCGGTCACCGAACACTCCATCAGTGCAGTCTTGATCAGAGAAGTGGGAGCGGCGCAGCATCCGGTATACTACATCAGCAGGGTCCTCCAAGAAGCTGAAAGGAGGTACCCCAGAGCAGAAAAACTCGCCCTTGCTCTCGTCACGGCTGCTCGGAAGCTTAGGCCCTATTTTCAGGCCCATTCCGTTACTTCTAACCGATCAGCCGCTGAAATCCATCCTTCAGCGGCCGGAGGCTTCCGGCAGGTTGGTTAAGTGGGCGATAGAGCTTGGTGAGTTCGACATTAGCTTTCGACCGAGGACGGCGGTCAAAGCGCAGGCGCTAGCAGACTTCGTGGCGGAATGTACCCTTCCGGCCGAGCAGGATCCACCGTTGGCAGACGAACCCCCATGGGAGCTTTACGTTGACGGATCCTCTTGTGTCACCGGAAGTGGAGCGGGTTTGGTCCTCACCTCCCCGGAGGGGTTAGAGTTCCAATACGCCCTCCGTTTCCGCTTTCCGGCCTCCAACAACGTGGCCGAATACGAAGCTTTGCTGTCCGGTATCCGCATGGCTAGGCACCTTGGAGCCATTCGGCTTAGAGTCTTTAGTGACTCTCAACTGGTTGCCAGCCAGGTGAGCGGACAGTTCGGAGCGAGGGAACCCCGCATGGCTCAATACCTCCAACAGGTCAAGAGCCAGACAGAGAGCCTCGATACTTCGAAGTTATACATGTTCCACGGGCAGAATGCGCGAGCTGATGCACTGGCCAAACTGGCATCTTCAGGTGACATCGCCCCTTCCCGCTCCGTGTTTATTGAAGAGCTCGCCTTACCGAGCACGGAGGTAGATGTAGCAGCCATAGAAACGGGCCCACCAACTCCGAGTTGGGTGGACCCTCTCTTGGCGTACTTACTCCGGGGTGAGCTTCCGCCCGAACAGGGCGAAGCTCGGAAAGTCAGGATGCGTTCTCAACATTTCACCCTCGTAGAAGGCAAGCTGTACCGACGGTCCCTTGCAAGACCTCTTCTACGTTGCCTCAATCCTGAGGAGGCCCTTGCGGCCACAGAAGAAGTTCACGAGGGGCTGTGCGGAAGCCACCTGGGGGGCAGAACGCTAGCACGCAGCATCATCCGAGCAGGGTTCTGGTGGCCTTCTCTTCAGAAGGATTGCATGTCCTTTGTCAGGAAATGTCCAGAATGCCAAAAGTTCGGAGAACTCATCAAGCAGCCTGCCGAACAGCTTCACAGCCTGTTCGAGCCGCGCCCTTTCGCCAGATGGGGCATTGATATCCTGGGTCCCTTCCCAGAGGCCCAGGGGCGGAAGAAGTTTCTGTTCGTGGCCATCGATTACTTCACCAAATGGATCGAGGCCGAACCGTTGCCACAATCACCGAACAAGCCGCATGGAAGTTCGTCTGGAAGAACCTTCTCTGCAGGTTTGGCGTCCCAAGGGTGATCACCTCTGACAACGGAAGCAGTTCGACAGCACCTTCTTCAAGCAGAAATGCGCCGAGCTCGGGATCTACAACCACTTCACCTCCGTGGCTCATCCCCAGGCTAACGGTTTGGTTGAAAACGCCAACCGAACACTGCTGCACGGGATCCGCACAAGAGTGGAGGCTGCAGGTGGATCATGGATTGACGAGCTCCCAAACGTCCTTTGGTGTCACCGAACGACTGCTCGGGTAGCTACAGGGAAACACCTTTCCACTTGGCCTACGGCTCGGAAGCAGTTGTACCTCTGGAAGTAGCCCTTCCAACCATCCGAACAACCACTTCGACGAAGCCGCCAATAACCGTGCTCTTCGTGAAAACTTGGACATGCTTGGCGAACGACAGAACGACGCCAGCATTCGCCTCGTTTCCTATCAGCAACGGCTTGCGCAATATTATAATGCGCGAGTCAAGGAAAGGCGGTTCAACGTGGGAGATTTGGTCTTGCGCCGCTGTTCGGCTTCGGATCCCCGAAGAGCAGTCGGCAAACTTGCCATCAAATGGGAAGGACCTTATCAGGTCACCCATGTCCTCGGAAAAGGCTCATATAAGCTAACTACCCCCTAGTGGCGAAGCCATACCCAGGACTTGGCATGTCTCTAATCTTAAGGCTTATCATTTATAAAAGCCTTCTTTCATCAGCATCCTACCTCCCTCCTCCTCCCTACTCCTGTTGTTTCATAAGCATTGCGTATACACCTGATCGGAACCTCCTTTACGTTCCCAACGATCCGCGTCTTACATGCAACGCTTATGAAGCTAACGGATTCCGATCCAGAGGAACAACCAACAAAAAGGGAGAAGATAGAGAAAGTGAAGCTATAAGACAAGCTCATGAGCAGAAGATTCCATTTACAAAAAGTTTTTTGCTTACATACAGCCCTCCTTGGCCGCGGTTACAAAAGGGAAGTACAAGAAGACATGAGGCATGGAATTAGGGCTTGTTCGGAAGGACCAGCATCTTCACCCGAAGAGGGCATCCGCCCAGACTGGAATTGTGCGAAGCGCACACCATCTAAGCGGACGTCTTGAGTGCGACGTCGGCACTCTCGAACAAGCCTCGAAGGCTTCTCGGGCGCGTTCAACCCAGGAAAGCCGCTCCCCCAACTCCTTCCCAGCATTGAGGCCCACCCTGTAGCAGCGGGCCCCATACTGCTCCAAGTCTTCCTTGTACTCCGGCCCGGCCTTATAGTCAGCAACGGCACGGGCCCCCGCATCCACTACTACCCTGGCCAGGGCGTCCTTTTCGGCCCGCGCCAAGGTAGCATCCAGCCTCGCAGCCTGGAGGGCAGCTTTGAGGTCCTTCACCTCCTCCTCCAGCACTGCTTCGCGAGCTTTATGCCTCGCAGAGAGGTCCTCGCAGAAAGCTGTCTGCGCCTCATAGAGATACTTCTGTCTTGGCCCCGAACAGCCAGAGCCTTCAGAATGCCCAGCGACTTGGACACCCATCTACAAGCGCCTCCAGTTCAACGTCGCTCAGCCCATCTTCCCCGTGGCCCTCTGGGTGGTAACCTTCCACTGACCTCTCCGGGGTCTGCTCGGAAGGAAGGTCCAGGCACCTTGCCAGCTGCTCGAGGCGAGAAGCAGTGGGGCTCGCGGGCAGCTCCCTTGGAGCATCCTCCATGCGACGAAGGGTCGCCTCCAGCGCCGCCACCGAAGGGTCTGCAGGAAGCTTCTTCAGCAACGCTTCGCTGAGGGGTCTTCTGTCGTCTTCGGACTCTTCAGCCCGAGCACTGCCCCCAACACCCGCAGCCTCCCCCCCAGCACCATCAACTACCTTGGAGGTCGCATTTACATTAGCAACCACCTCGGTGGGGGGCATGGGGGGCAGGATACCCCCGATGGTAGCAGCAACCTCCTCGGACGTCCCCGTCGTCGCAGCTGTTTTTTCAGTGGCCCTTGCAGCAGAGGCCACTTCCTGCCCTTTGGACGGAGTTGCGCTTGGCGCCGGGGCCATCGCGCTGCTAGCAGCCACCTCAGCAGGGGCGGAAACTTCCACTGCATCAGCGTCCTCCTCCCGCCGAACAGGAGACGCCGCAATTCTCTTCACTCCTTCCGGAAGGAGCCCCCGCAGTGTTGCTGGTAGCACCGTGCTCGGCACCACCAACATTGGAAGCACCAGAGGGCTCCCTATCCTTCGAGCAGGTGGAGCCCCTGGCCTCTCCTCCAGCAGGGCTCTCGGACCCTTCGCTTACAAAGACGAGTCCCAGCTCGGTCGCCATCTTCTGTGCGACCTCTGGGCGCGTCACGGAGGCCACCCGTGGCACTCCCTGATCGGCCGATTGCACGGCCTTTTTCTTCTGCGCAGCAGCAACTGCACCTCCTCTTCTTCTTCAATCCCCTCCTTGTCACGTGGAGGAGTAGCTTGGACTGTCTTCTTCCTCTTCCGAGCACGGAGTTGTTCCTCCTCCTCCGCGCTCTCTTCAAACAAACCGGCCTCTTCTTGGCGGAAGCAGAAGGCCGACTCGCTCCGTCACCCTCCGCCGGAGAAGTCCGAGCTCCAGCCGGAACCACCTCTTTGGTGGCCTTCTTCTTCAGGCGGATCCTTCCAGGCCCCTTTTCAGGAGCCCGTGCCTTGGCTGGACGCTCTTCGGCAGCGGAGGCGCAACGAGCGCCGTTGTCACTGCGGTGCTAACCCTCATGGCAGAGGGAACCCGAACAACGGCCGCAACGTCGTCGCCCTCGTACACCATATGCGCCAGGACAGGGATCTGCTCGGCGAAGTTTTCGTTCGCCTCCTGATCCCTCTCGGCCTCCAGTTCTGCGGCAGCTGCACACAAAAAGAAGAAGAGTTAGAGCAAGGTCACCAAACCAGTGAGTAAACGACCAAAGTCCGTATACTTACTCCACGGTTTGCTCAACCCGTACTTGACGAGCTGGAACTCGGTCACGTATCCTTCTCCATTCCGAACACCTGCTCGGAAAGTCTGTCCGATGCCCTCGCCTCGTCCTGGATCAGCTTCGAAAGCTGTCTTCCGTGCCGAGCGGATGACAGTGGGGAATCCCCACTCATCACCACCCCGGTGGCGCACAAAAAGCAGTCTGTCCATCCAACCCTTGTTGTTGGAGTACTTGTTGGACAGCCCGATGTGCATCCGGTCTGTTCGGTGCTTTGCGTAGTAAATGTCTGCTCCTGACGCTCTGGAAGCAGACAACTTGAAGTGAGCTCGGAAAACATCCGCCGAGCCTCGGATCTCCTTGATCTTGCAGATGACGCCGAAGATGCAGATGTATCTCCAGGTGTTGGGCGTCAGTTGTATGGGCGAAACGCCCCAGCAGTTCAGGAGCGCCTTCGCCACTGCCGGCAGCGGTAGCCGGAAGCCTGCCTCCAAATGATCCACGGAGAGAAGGAGGCAGCCTGGTTTGTTCACCAGGATCGATTCCCCTTCCTTGGCATCGATGATTTCGTACTCGTCGCCGATCCTGAAGCGCTCACGGAGCCCGCTGTAATGGCGGTACCGTGGTCCGCTGGACGCCGCGACAGTCACCCCGCTCGCTCCGGCAACGGCCTTCCCTCTGCTCGCCATCGCTGGAAGAATCGTGGGAACCGCGGCGACGCAAGGAGACAAGGAGAAGATGGAAAGCGGGGAGGCAAGGGAACGCGAAAGCTGGAATGCTGGAAGGTTTCTGGGAGGCGTAGCTCCCGCCTTCGCCTCTTCCCCTCCTTATAAGGAAAGGGAAGGGAGCGAAATTCGAGGCGGGCCCCGAAACGCCGCCCCTTCCAGTTTCGAAAATTCCCCCTCGGGTGCAGCGTCGGCGGCCGTTCGAACGCAACGACGACGCTCCTGGCTCGACACGGCTTTGCACCCATCATGACGGGTTAGCCGTTTGACAGGACCCTAAGCGGCGGCACCCCGCAACGGGCCATCGCATTAAATGCGGAAGCGACTCCCTCGAAGCGCTCGTCTCATCGAGCCACTCGAGGGCGTGGGGGGCAAGTGTGGTGGCCAAATCTGGCCACCTAGGCCCATGATGGCTCGTTACGGCCCGCTCGCGTCATATCAACAGGCGTGGCCCTATGTCATTGCCACGTCCTCATCAGGTGGTTCAGAGGCCTTCGAAGACCTTTTCGCCCCCACGAAGGACTTTGCCAAAGCCCCTCTGCTTGTTTCCGAGCAGGGTCATCTGCCTTGATTGTTCGAACAGCCGCAGACAGTGCCGAACAGCAGTTCCGTTTGCCCCCTCGCGAGACACCTGCTCGGACATCACATCCAGAGTGGCCGAACATGTCTCTTGGCATACGCAACGGTTTAACCGCCACAGCCACGCACCCCCCATCAAGGGGCGCATTGACTGCCTGGCATCCCCACAGATATTGGAGCGCGTAACTCCTTCCGTTGTGCGCGCCCATCAAGGCGCCTTTCCAGGCACGATCTCTAGGCGTTACGCATGCCTGCCTCTGCATCCTCGTCTATAAAAGCACAGGTACAGGATCATGCAACGGTACGTTCTCTCTCACGCGAACATACTTTCATACTCCAAAACCCCTGCCTTACAAGCTCTCCACTGACTTAGGCATCGGAGGGTTTCCCCGGTCTTCACCGGCCCCCTGATCCATTTCTGGTCTTGCAGGCTCCCGTCCGCACCGGCATCCGTCTTCCCAGTTCTCATTAGTGGAGGCCCGTTTGGCTCCGGCCCAAACAGGATTACACCACCACAGCCTTAAATCTATATTGTGTTTGACCATCCTCTCTCTCTCTCTACATTAAAAATATGTAACTTTCATTCAAACAAGAAAAATGGTATTTGGAGACAGAAAAATGATGCACACTATCGCCAGTGCCCACGCAACCTGATGCTTGCAAGCAAGATAGAGGGCCCAAAGTACAATGTCAAACCAATTGGCCAAACAAGGACGAAGGGCAATCACCCAAAAATCCACAGATCAATAAGTTGGAGAGAACCAACATTGATTGTTGCTTGAGAACGACGTTAGGAAAAGGCGTCGACCATCGCCGACAGCATCACAGTGGGGACAAGCACTCCGACATACATCTTTTTCATCAAGAAAGAGCTTGATAAGTTGATATATCGGCACCAACGATCAGCACAAGAGGCAAGACAGAAAAAATTGTTCAAGATACACAATATGTTATTCACCAGGGTTGCAAATAGGGCTATAGCTTTGACAATTGTAGAACATCGGATCTCGCTAACCATGATCCGAACAAAAAAGAATAGAAACATCAAGAATAAAAGATCTTGAAACAGAAACCAGTACCTAGCCGCAACAAGACCTCTTGACAGACGATGAAGCAAACACTAGCAATCCGGAGAGAAGATCTCCGACGAAAAGGGGATTGCTCTTGACAACGGAGAACAAGCCCTCCTACCACCAAAATTGTCCCCAACTAGGGGAGAAAGACCACCATAGATAGAGGGGGTCCCCCCCCTCGAACGAGGAAAGAAAGGAAAGCTAGGGCAGAGACAAAGCAAACGAGGTGGAGTCTAGAGACGGCGATCAAGTTTGACCATCCTCTCGTTCACCAACCCTCGCATCATGCAAATCATGCAAAGTTGAGAGAGAGAGAGAGAGAGTACATATTCACTTATTCACCAGCCACTGCATCATCTAGAAGTATAAGTGAGAGAGAGAAAGAGAGAGAGAGTACACAGATTCACTTCCGTAGAGCTTAGCTGGACATGTCTATCACCACCATTTTTGCATTAAAGGAAAAATGTTAGTTGAGACTAATTTGCTCTCTACTAAATCAAATTTATATGAGTGTGATATGATTGCGACGAGGTTAAACAACGAACAACAACAATGACCGACAATAATAATGGTGGTGGAAACAATAATCAATGGCGGTGGCGGCAACACGTTGATGATATTGACTATAATGATGGATAATAACTAACGAGAACAATAATAGTGATTAAGATGACAGTAAATAATAATGAATAATAATAGATGAAGACAAAAAATGATAGTAACTTTTATCACATCACATTTACCTAGATATGATATGGCAAGAGTTGAGTTAGTGGCCAACCAACTTACTTGCTTTCGTCCCCGTCATAGGAGGGTTGGACACAAGGAAGGGGTGGGAGCGCCCCACCTCGAGTTCGATCCTGAGGTGGTGCTGAGGTTTTCCAATGACATTTCTACAAAAAAAAAAAAAAAAAAAGCTTACCCGCTTTCCATAGTTATTTTACTAGTGCTTCAAGATTAATATTAGGAAAAGAACGTCCGTCCCTCCCCCACGCAAATTCTTGACACTACGTTATATATGTCTCCCAAAAAAGTAAAATCCCAAAATACCCTTGAATCAGTCTGCCCAATTACCCAAGGCACACACCCCCTCCCTTTGCACCCAGCCTTCAACACCATAAGGAATTAAACCTCCTTTCACTACTCTAAAGTCTGAAATACCCTACAAACATTAAGCAAAAGCTCAGCAATCTTCTCCAACTGTAGAGGAGTCCCTGCCTCCGTCTCTTAAGGCACTGTTTGAGAACGAGGATAAAAAAGTAAAAAATAGATTCTAATGATTAAAATTTTATTTTTTTCTCTCTCTACTTTTCAAATTAAAAATATAAATTAACTTCTCAAAAAATAGATTTAAAAAAGTGAAAAAAGATAAAGAGAAGAAGAACATTTATTATACTTCGATTTACGGGTTTTAAAATTTATGGAGCTGAGAGAATTTTTGAGCTGATTTAAAATTTTATCATAATAACAATCTTCTAATTCACTCCCAAAAGATGCCCTACTACACCACTCAATTCCAACTTAAATCGAGCAAGTTTCGTAGTGCCCAACACACTCACTTCACGGGTGCCACAGTGTGCAGATAACGATGCAATGCATCTGGGAGAAGGGTGGTACAGAGTACACATGAGTGTCCGGGCTCCACACTTCAGTCCTGTGGCTTTATAGAAGGATCCGCGGATATGGACATAAAGATCTTACATGGTTTTTTATACGTCCTCTGTAGTTATATATTCTGGCATTGGTTGAGTAGTGGCCGCCCGCACTTTGAAGA
This sequence comes from Colocasia esculenta, assembly GCA_014218235.1. Classification (NCBI taxonomy): domain Eukaryota; kingdom Viridiplantae; phylum Streptophyta; class Magnoliopsida; order Alismatales; family Araceae; genus Colocasia; species Colocasia esculenta. The sequence goes on along the minus strand of JACBKR010005239.1, from coordinate 291 downwards.
CAGGTTGCCATCCACCCGCTAGATCATGTCAGATCGAGGACCCACACACGCACACACACCCGGACCCGAGCTAGTGTGGAGTGTGGGTCCCACCTCCAGCTAGTCTATGCTTGCTACCATCCAGTGACTACACACGACCTGTTCTTAAAATTATATGGGTAATATTATTTGTATATTTAAAATGATTGGAGAGTTTACAATTAGTTTCTAGTCCGGTAGAGAAGACTCCCACAGTATAAGCTCTAAAAAGAGGGTCATGAGTCTTAATGTCAGATCCATAGATTAAATAGT
>JACBKR010005238.1:0-19579 GCA_014218235.1 Colocasia esculenta | reverse complement strand
CAGGCGACGCGATTTGAACGTGTCAACCTTGCCCGACGTGATTCAGTGAACCGACTCTGTGACGTGTGTCGCGCAGTTACCTTGTGGTGTCGGCTTGGGTGGACGCATTTAAAGAGGTTAAACGCGGCGTCTACCCTAGACGCAATTTGTAAAAGTGTGTTAAAAGCTTCGTTTCTGCCAGACAGAGCAGAGGAGGCTCTGTCCGGCACAGGGGAGGATGTTGTGGTATCCTTGATGGTGGTTTTTCGACGACCTCGACTTCCGGCGGCTCGTGCGGCGCGGGAACCACGCGAGGATGGTGTTCAGAGCATGGCGTGCCATTAAAGAGAAGGTTTTTGGGTGTTCTTCAGCATCTTCTTCCGGTAGGGAGACTTCCTACCTTTGCACCTTGCTTGTAATGGTTTAAAGGGGTTGAATGAGGGGTGGTGCATGAGTGGGTGGTTTGCTATTGTGTGGAATTCATGTTTAAGGTTTAAGTTTGAAATATGAAAGTATGTAAGTGTGGATTTCCCATGGAGGGGGTGGGTTCAGCCTGTGAGTTGACCCCCCTGTTCTTGTTGAAACGCATTCAGGATAGTCGACGCGTTCAGACGACGCGATTCGATTTTTATCCGATGTGCTATGGTGGTGTGAGGTTGCGTCAGCTTGACCGGACGCGTTCATGATGTATGCGTCAGTGATGTCGGACGCGTTATGTGTTGACCATGGGTTTGACTAGTTTGGTTTAAAGGTGTCGTGTCGAGCCGACGTGACTTGTTTGCATCACTGGGCCTTGTCGCGTTAGCCTTTGAATGGCGTTCGGATAGGTCGATGTGATTTGAGAAGCGTCACCTATGTCCGACGCGGTTTCGGTTTTAATGTGGACCTAGCCCTGGTCTTTTACAGTCTGGTCTTTTACTGAGGGGGAGCATGCAATAGTCCCTCCAGAATACTTGAGGAGGTAGCTCCTACTGAGGGGGAGCATGCAATAGTCTCCAGAAAACTTGCTAGCAGACCACTCAGCGAATGTTCTGTTGAGGAAGCTCCTGTTGAAGGAGAGCATGAAGAATGTGTTCCAGATGTTATGCCTATGGGACATTCAGAGAAAGTATTGTGGAAGAAGCTCCAGCTCAGGGGGAGCCTATTGCTTCTACTTATGATGATCCATTTGTGGAAGGTATAGTGGAGGATGCATCTGATGATGATGCCTATGCTCATCAACATACAGAAACTACAACTATGCATGAAGAACCAACTGTTGATGAAGCTATTAGAGAAAAGGCTGTACATGACAGGATTCCTGGGCTCACTATAGAAGTCATAAAAAGCCAAAGAAAATGAAAATTTTGTTCATCTCGAGCCTGTCATTGAAATATTGATTGTTCAAGGTTAATTGATTTGCTCATTGCAAGCAGATCTTGCACCTATAGCTGAGAGAGCCAGCAGGCTCAATGGAATATTTTGTGTGAAGTGAAGAATGAGCTTCAAGGGATGAGAGCTGAATTGAGTAGTTTGAGGACCATGGTGACTGACCTCACCCTATTTGTGAGAACTCACCTAATCTCATTTGCTAGGCCATTAGGGCCTCCAGAATAGGAAGAAGATGTCATTAGGCCATCAGAGCCAATTGTACAGGAAGCAGAAGATGCTACTGGGTTATCAAGGCCTCTAGCACAGGCATAAGCTGTTATTAGGCCATCAAGGCCATCTGTTCATGCAAAAGAAGTGGTTGGGCCATCAGGGCCTTCAGAGTAGGCAGAGGTAGCCTTGGGTCATGGGCCATCTGTGCAAGTAGAAGCCTCTGGGACACTAGGCCCTTCAGTATCAGTTGATCCACCTACAGACATGGAGCCTAGCACAGAAACAGTTCATGTAGAGATTCCTACTGAGGTTCTGAGTGAGCGACTCCTACCCCTTCCTCTCCTACAGATCCATCCACTGCTCCTGAGCCCTCCAAGAAACCTCTTCTTAAACACATTTCTTCTCCCACTTCTTTCTTTGCTGAACCACCCTCATCAACTACACCCACATCTCCTCCTGCTACCTCTCAACCTACTCCCTCACCTTCCATTCCCTCTGCTCATCCAGAAGTACCTCTAGCCTCTACCTCTGGCACCTCTTCAGTTGGACCTTCCACACAACCTCCCTCACACTCTTTCTCCTCTCTTCATCCTCCTACTCCACCATCCTTCATTACCCTCATTCCTAAAGGAGCATGTTTTATTGGTATTTCTGTCAGTCACACTAAGGATGAATTTGAGGAAGCTATCATCAGGACAACGTTGTCTGTTTCCTCTCACATCCACAGGACTGAGTCTTTGCCCTGTTCTAGTCCCGCTCCTAAAAGAAGAAAAATCTCCCAAGAGCTTGTTCTCCCAAGTTCTTCAGCATTGTTTCCCCCACTATGGTCCTCCCTAATAGTTATCCATAGACGCAAATCCATCTACACTGAGTACCTTCAAAAGTTCACTTTTTATGCAACTTTTGGACTCCCCTATCTGAATCTTTTAGAATATATCTCTCTTATCCTTCCATAATCTGATGTGCCCAAACCTGAACTTAATAAGATTCTCTCTTTTGCTGAGTCCAAGATTGAGGATCAGTGGGCCAGATCCCATAAACCTCTTTACAGAAAATTTGAGATTGCAAGGGATAGCAGATACCCACCTTCAGATCATACTCTTTCACTATCAGAATGGTTTGTGCATCAGCACACCTCTTCTTGAGGACTGAAAATTCAGAAAGAAGTCAAGTTGTTAAGGAAATTTCACATGTACAATGACTATTGCCATATTAATGATCTTCTTGAAGTTCAATTAGCTCAGTTCAGAGTTGTTGTGAATGAACTTTGGTCTCAGCACAAGGACAGTACAACTTTTCAAGTTGATTTTGCCACTTTCATGATGCCAGACTTCAAGTTGTTACCTCAGTTACACTTTAATCATGGACTCTGATGTTGGTCCAATCATTTTTGAAAGGTTTGCCAGAGTCAAAGCTCGAATTAAGGTTTAAAAATGAGTTTCTTTAGCATTTCATCACTTTCTTTTCTGAGAATATCACAGAGGGTTCATAAAATATTCAGTTTTAGCCCCTCTGCTGGTAGCATTAGACAGGTTTTTTCATCTGACTGGCATAAGAGGATCCCCAGGCAGCTTTCCAACTAGATCAGATCAATGCAGCTCATTAGTCATCCGATCAGCCACCTTATCTCTTGAGCAGTTCATGGATCTCAACTCCATCAATCTGGTGTCAGATCCTTATTCCATCTGGGTTAAAGATACAAAGTATATCTTGCTCTGAGGCAGGAACTGCTAGCTCACAACATTGCTTATCCTATCTCCATATATTAGTTTCTGCAGTATGCTAGTTTTGGCACCCGCAGCCTCTTCAGGATGACTCTCAGTGATTTCAAGAATTATCAGCTTCCTCAGGATCAGAGGCAGCTTCACATTCATAAATTCAGAGCAGATATGGGGCCTTCCTATAATATCAGCTGGGAATTGTTTAAGAATTAATTTGAAGAGCAAGAAGTCCAAGCTTGGTCTATCATCACTCACCTTGCTTCCCTTTTGTTCCTTGCCTTCTATATCTCAAACCCTCAGTGATTAATACCATCTCCTTTGGATTCTATTTCTCTTGTCTCTTTTATCTTCTAATTCTTTTTGATTAATGACAAAAAAGGGGGGAGAACACACTCTGAAAGTACATACTTATCACTTTACTTAAAATTTATTTAAGCAATTTTTACTCCATACCTTTATTGTTTTGTCATCACCAAAAAGGGAGAGATTGATGAACAATTTATCTCCACTTATATATTTGGTGATAAACAAAACCATGAAAAATATTGACTAACATATTTTTCTGAGTTTGTCAACATGTATCAAATGAAATAAATTCTGTAAGTTGGATACACTCATTTAAATTAGAAGTCAATTGCATATGATTTATCTAAGTGTACATCAATTACTGTTGTAAGTTCACATCGACTACTGTTTTAACATCACAGTCTAGTTAAACATCGACTACTGTTTTAACATCACAGTCTACTTAAACATCGACTACATTTAAACATCAATTACTCTCACATCAATTACAGTCTACTTAAACATTGACTACGTTTAAACATCGATTACTCTCAGATCGATTACATTCTACTTAAACATCAACTATGTTTCAACATCGATTACTCTTACATCGATTACAGTCTACTTAGACATCGATTACGCTTCAACATCGACTACTCTCACATCGATTACTTAAACATTGACTATGCTCAAACATTGATTATGTTTAACAATGATTATGTTTAACATCGATTATGTTCACATCGACTATGCTCAAACATCGATTATGTTCACATCGACTATGCTCAAAGATCGATTATGTTTAACATCAATTATGTTCACATCAAATATGCTCAAACATCGATTATGTTTAACATGGATTATGTTTAACATGAATTATGTTTAAACATCGACTACCATCAGATCGATTATGTTTACATCGATTATGTTTAAACATCGATTACGTTCACATAGATTATGATTGAACATGATTCTATTTGAACATCAATTATGTTCACATCGATTATCTTTGGACATCGACTGTCTTAGAACATTGATTCTCCTTGAACATCGATATGTTTGGACATCGACTATTCTTTGAACTTCGATTATGTTTGGACATCGACTACTCTTTGAACATCAATTATGTTTGAACATCGACTATTCTTTGAACATCGATTATGTTTGGACATTGACCATTCTTTGAACATCGACTGTATTACCTTGATAATGTCCTTTACAATAATCATTTGATTATGGTTACAATTAAAGTTTTACTAAACATGATAAATTAGCCTTAATCATATTTTGCTCGCAGTTCCTCTCAAATGAATTTTGAAATGTTGTGCATTTCAAATCTTCCCGCAAATTGTTGTGTATCTTTTGCACACAGGCATTTATTGTATATCATGAATACAGTTTCTGCACGTCATCGTTTATTGTTTACCACTTTCATGACATGTTAACTAGAACTTTAAATGATGACAGAATGACATTTTCGTTTTGGTATATCTTCTTGCAGCATGGCCAGTGACGTTGACTGACAGTTTAGAAACATTTGAGCTACCTGTCTCTCAGCGTTTATTGTCTACAGTTTCCCGTAGTCACATACGTTTACAATGTTGGACATGCTGATAACTATAGAATTTTTCATGTTAAATTCATACATTTAGTTAATTTTAGACATCAATTGTCCATAAATAACGTGCAGTTTGACTTTAATTTTCATTCTATTCATGTTTAGTTTTTTTTAACATATTAGTTGATATGGGTTAGACTACACATGTTAGATTTTCATTTAATAAGTCATTTCTTTCAGATTTACTAATTAGATTCACTTTGGAAAATAAAAGCCATTTGTAAATAAAAATTGTATATAAATAAATTCTTGTTACAATAATATTTTTAGATAAATTTGAATTTGTAAATAAATAAATAATAGTTTTTATAATAACACCCCACCCAATGGTCACAATCTCATTAAATAAATAAAAAATTATCTTTAATACCCCACCACACTTTGGCCACGAAACCCTTCTTACATTTATTTTGACCAGGGCAAAGCATCCAGAAGGTGCTGCACTGCGGAGCTCTGGCGATGGATGTCGGCAAGAAGCAGAAGGCGGCTGGGTGTGTGCTGTGTGCGAAGGGACCAGGTGGCTGGGGCGCGGCGGCCAGCTGCTGCTGGCCAAGGCGGCTGGTGCACCAGGGGAGAGGCTGGCGCTGAGCGATGCACTGTAGCGAGGAAGCTGGCGAGGCGGGCAGTCCTGCGTAGTGGAGGCCGGCTGTGCGAAGTTGGGAGGTGCTCAGATGGGGCGTGCTGAGGTGGCGACAGGGCATGCAGAGCTATGGCGGCCAGAACTCGCGTGTGAAGGCGCTTAGGTTCGGTGCTGGTGTGTGGAGCTGAAGCTGCTGGGGTGCGTGGCAGTCGGCTGCTGGGGAGGCGGCCAGGCGTGCGGAGCGTGATGGGAGCTGGATGTGTGCGACACAGATGGAGCTCGTGCGGAGCTCTGCTGGGCTCGTGTGCTACTGGGCATGCGACGCGGAGGTTGGAGCTCGCGCGGGAAGGAGCCTGGCACCTGGAAGATTTGAGGAGTCTATAAAAGGACCCCAAGGTCCTCAGAGCAGGGGACTTGGCGAGTTCGATTTTTAGGATTTTTAGCTTCTTCTTGTTCTTCGAGAGTTCAGAGGCTTCGCCAATTCAAGTTTTTGGGGATTTTTTCTTTTCCTGCCATTTTAATTCTGTATTTTTCCTTTCAGCAGGGAGTCTCTAGTTTTTTGGATTTATTTGGGTTTTTGTACTCTTCTGTGGGGAGTTCTTCCGCTCAGTTGTTCAGATTTTCGGGATTTTTGCTATGTGATAGGATGGCGGGCTCCTTCTTCTGGTTCAAGATTTGAGAAAGTTTTCTTCCATTTCTTCTGTATTTTCCCTTTCTTCTTCGCTGCTATTGCTAACAGTTGAGTTGTAATTTTCTTTTCTACTGTAGAGGGTCCAATGGCATTTTCCATTTCTGTTATTTTCCAGAGTTTGATCTATTTCATTTCTTCTGAGTTCTTTCTTCTATGTTTTAGTTTGATCTAGTGGGTTTTAAGTTCTGTATTTTTGGGGTTTCTTCCAGAGATCAAAGCTGGGGAGGGTTTTACTGCTGCTGTGAGAATTGGAGTTTGGGATTCCAGAGCTTCGCCAGTTGAGATTTTTGGGGTTTTCTTCTGTTGCTGATTCGAGTTGGGGAGTTTAGTTTATATATATTTTTTTCATCTCTTTTAGACCAGATTGTTTAGGGGATTTGACTGTTGAGTTGGGGAGTTCTTTCCTCTGTTCTTCTGAAGCTTCCGAATTGATGCTGCCATTTCTTCTGTGTTAATTTTCTTTCTTCTGTGCTGAGAGTTCTACATCTGGGAGTTTGAATTTTTCCTTTCTTCTGGTTGAGTATTTGTGCTGGTTCGATTGCTGGGAGGGTGATCTAGGGACAAATATTTGTCCACTTCTTCGGTTCAACATTTGGTTCGACTTCAGCTGCTGGGAGAGATGGTTGCTACTGTGAAGGGGTTTTAGCATCTGAGGGAATCAACTGTTTCTTCTTCCTCTTTTCTGTAAGCATCTGTGTTAGAGAGATTGGTGGTCTGGTGTATCTAAAGAGCTCCGAAGGTGTGTGCTGCATAAAACCACAGGGCAACCAAGAAGATCTCAGTTCTTGGCTTGTTCTGCGGTTATCCGGCGTCCAGAGAGCTTCCGGAGAGTTCAGATCCAGAGTTGAAATTGTGAATTCCATGTTCTTGTTGTAACAGAGGATAGAGCAGATTCATGAAGATTTTGGAGTTTTTCTAGTTTTTTTCGAGTTATTAATTGTGTTCCATTTCCTGTTCTTCAGTAATAGCATGTGGATTCCAATTTAGCAACAATTAATTTCTGTTTCTTATTTCCTATTCAATCTTTGAGTTGTGAGGACAGTGGTTCAGTGTTTCTTTCTTTTAGATTTCTATTGCGTTGGTTTTCTTATTTTGTTATTCTGGACAGATCAAGAATTTGATGTTATAGTTTTATCTTTCTTTTGTTATTTCTTACTTGTTTGACCCCTCAATTGAGAGGGTACAGTGATACAAAGTTTCTTTAATTTCAATTCTATTTGTTATTTCATTAAGTTTGACATGTCGAGTGTGAGGGATTTGATTGGTGTTGTTTATAGAATTGATTCTAATGCAATGTTATTTTGGTGAAAATGTGTTCGTTAGAATGGTTTCATGTCAAAGTAGTTTAAGTCAAATTCTATTCAGCCTCTCCGTGGAAATGATCTGTTCTCACCACTTTGTTAGTTCATATTTGCTATTTTAAATTTGTGAGATAGTTTAGAGAAGGTGAGTATATTGACGTGTGCGAAGAACTCTGGACAATGAAAGTGCACTGTCAACAATGCCGCGTTCATCTTTGCGCCGTTGCCGGGAGGCGTTAGAGTTTGATTTAAATCTGCTTTCATTTGATTTTATTTGCATTGGGTTTCTTATTGACTTGCTATTGGGCATTTCATTTCAGATTTGCACATAAGGAGGAACATGGAGGTTGGGCTTGACATTTGAGCCCATTGGAGGAGAAGAGCTTGCTGATTTGATTTTGCATTTTCCTTTCATTCAAAAATTTAGATAGGAGAGTGTGAGTGAAGCTTGTAGTGAGGATTTCATGTACTCTCTGTGCATGTACAAAGATTTCTTTGTAGTTGGCATGTAATAATTGGCCTTTTGGTGGTTTGTGTGGTTTGGAGTTAGTTTATAGTATCACTTTATATTTTCTTAGTTAAGTTTCATTTCATTTGGTTCAAAAAAAATCAAATAAAAATTAAAAAATCTAAATCTAAAAAAATTTCCAAATCGCTCTTTCATGTAAGTCGTTTGTTTTGCAATTAAAAATTTCATCTTCCCAAGATTAGAATCACTTATTTTAGGACATTCATCATTTTAATTGTCACTTGAATTCCATTTCTTTTTCTGCATTGAAGAGTGCGGGGGAAGGATAAGGTTTCTAACTCTTGTTTCATGCATTAGACTTAGCATTAAAAAATCCTTGTTTGGACTTGATTTGTTGCATTTCACATTTGTAAAAGGGACTGCTTAAGGGCATCGCCCTTTAGAAATCATAAAGATAAGGTGAGGGATTTCATCACCCTTTCCTTGCCCAAAAATCACAAAAAATCTTTCACATTCTTGCAGTTTCCTAAACTTTTAATAAAAATCAGTAGACTTGGCCCTAGGGTTCATAATTAGATTTATTCATTCTTAAATTCAAAACTTCTCTTTAAGTCTAGTGTCTAGGATTAGAGGTTAAAAAGCTTTTGCTTAAGTGAGCTAGAGGTTACTTAATTGGGTCCTTGCGAAAGCAAGGGGGGCCTCCCTCTACTCCACCTCTTACCTGGCCAGTACAAGAAGAGTTAGGATTGGATTTAAGCAAGCATAAATCCGATTTTGAGAAAAATAACATAGGTCCAAGGAACACTTAGTGTTTAGGTTAATTTGTTTTGAAAGTGTTTGTTTGTTTGTGTTTGTTTATAAAAATTCATAAAAAATCAATAAAAATCTAAAAGTTCAAAAAACAAAAATAGAGGGCTTTTCAACTGTGCATGCTTGGTAGACGCTCCCTGAACATAGATTTGGCTCAACCTATAGACGAGATTGAAAGATTCTTTCATAGGATGGCCAACCAAGACCAAAACCAAGTTTCTAGGAATGTAGAGGAGGTCGCACCTAGACAGATGAAGGAGTACTTTATTCCTTCTGATTATCAACCTGCTACTTGCATTAGACCAGAAATTCCTGCAAATCATTTTGAAATCAATCCAGGAACCATTCAAATGTTGCCATCCTTCTATGGCAATCCCAATGAAGACCCCTATAAGCATATAGATGAGTTCTAGAGATTTGTTTCATTCAAGATCCAAAATTTCACTAAAAATGCCTTAAGATTGACCCTATTTCCATTCTCTTTGAAAGATAAGGCCAAACATTGGTTAGGAACCATAGGGAGAACCATTAGAACATGGCCAGAAATACAGCTGGAATTTTTAAAGAAAATTTACCCCATTGGCCGCACTAACACCATGAGAAGAGCTATAACTAGATTCTCCCAACACTCGGGAGAGTTAATGCATGAATCATGGGAGAGATTGAAAGAGTTGCTTAGAAAATGTCCCCACCATGGTTTGTCCGGTGGCAAATAGTTCAAGTTTTTTATGAAGGTCTGACAAAATCAAATAGGCAGATGGTTGATGCCTCATGTGGTGGAGCATTCATGACTAAGAGCGAGGATGAGGCATATAATCTGTTTGAAACATTGAGTGAGAATTCTATCAATTATGCCTCACTCCACTCTTATGAGAGAGCACTAGGACTTGTAAAGAAGGCAGGGTTGTATGAATTAAGAGGGAAAGGAGAATCAGATTCTAGGGTAGAAGACCTATTAGCTAGACTTGACCAGATTGGAGCAGAAGTTGGAACAAAAATTTGATCAATTACTATCTTTGACTGAGCAAGCCACACCCAATTTTCTCAACACCTGAAACTTGTTCTATGTGTGCTAGCTCAGCTCACCCTACCAGTGCTGTCCCACTACTGCCCAATTGACCCCTTTTATTCAAGGACAAGTCCAAGCTGCCCAAGGTTTCTACAAACCCTCCCATGATCCATACTCTAACACATACAACCCTGGTTGGAGAAATCACCCGAACATTTATTGGAATAATCAATCTGAACAAGTGTCTCCACCTTCCTTTAAGCAACCCATGTATGGTCAATCCTATCCCAATCAGAATCTGGGATTTGACCAATCTTCTTATTCAAACCTACACAAGTTCAAGAAATCAAAATTCCAATCAATTTGCTCATGCCAATTTCCAGCAACCTTCATATAATCAACCACCACCTCCTTAGCCCAATGGGGAAGATAAAATGAATCAACTCCAAAACATGATGGTGACTCTGTGCCAAACTGTGCAAGAACAACAAAATCAATATCAAAATCAAAATTAAAATTTTCAACAAAATTTGGCAAGAATAGAGTCCCAAATTGCTGATGTATGTCATAAGAGGGAGTCAGGTCAGTTGCCAAGTCAAGCTATAGCAAACCTAAGGAACAACCCTCCCGGATTTTATCAGAATCAGCAATACCATCAGACCCAGGGGTACAGACCACCAGTTGCTCGCCAAAATGCACCTCCACCATCAAACCACAACAAGCGTTTGTCCAAAACATTCCAGCACCACAAAGTCAGAATCAACCTATACAATAGGACCATCCTCCTACCCAAGCTAGGGGCCCTCAAGTAGAAAATGCAAAAACTGTGTCAACTTTAAGAAGTGGAAAAATCAGAACAAATCCTCACCCACACATGTCAACATTGCATGAGGATAAAGAAAATGAAGTTGAAATTGAAATTGAAGAAGAGAATGAAGAAAATGTTGAAAAAGAAAAATCCAAGAGGAAAAGAGAAAATGATTGAAAAACCTCTAGTCAAAATCAGAATGAATGAAGACCCAAGTTGTTACATTCCAAGAGTCCCTTTTCCTGAAGCTTTAAAGCCATAATTCAAAAACAAATCAACTGGTAATGAAGAACTCTTGGAACTATTTAAGCAAGTTCACATCAACATTCCTCGCCTTGATGCCATAAAGCATGTGCCTGCCTATGCCAAATTTCTAAAAGAAATGTGTACTCCAAAACATGAAGTGAGAAACAAAATTGAAACAATCATTCTTTCAGAAATTGTGAGTACCATTGTCTTAACTAACTCCCTAAAAAACTCAAAGATCCAGGCACTCCACTAATTCCTTGCACCATCGGTGGAGTCACTTTTGAAAGTGGCCTTTTAGATTTGGGAGCCAGTGTCAATCTCCTACCTTCTGCTATTTTTGAAAAAATCAAATTAGGAGAATTGAAACCCACTTTTGTTGTCCTTCAACTAGCCGATCGTTCTGTCACCACTCCTAAAGGCTTAGTTGAGGACGTTAGTGTGAAAATCAATGATTATATTACTCCCTGCCGATTTCATCATTCTGGACATGAACACTCCTCAAGATTTAACTCAGTCTACCATCATCCTTGGTAGACCTTTTTTGGCCATAGCTAGGGCTAACATTGATTGTGCTACCGGGATGGTGGATATATCATTTGGGGATAGGCGGGTTAGTATCAACATTTTTAGGGCATCTAGGCACCATGACCAGGAGAAAGTTGTCTAGTGGTAGACTCCTTGGAAGAATCTTGTGTGGAAGAAACGGTAGACCAATCTTGTGCTCTAGGGTTTGAGGGAGAGGAAGGACAATTTAATTCCTTATTTTAGAATAGTGATCCATCAATTCCATCAGAGTGTCCTCCTAAGGTTGAGCTAAAACCACTCCCTTCTAGTTGAAGTACATCTTTCTTAGAGAGAATGAGACTTGGCCCATCATAATGCTAGTGATCTTGAGGAAGGGCAGGAGGAGAAATTGATTGAAGTTTTAAAGAGTCATAAGAAAGCTATAGGTTGGACAATTGATGATTTGAGAGGGATAAGTCCTTCAGTGTGGACACATCGCATATACTTGGAAGAAAATGCTAAAAGTTTAATAGAATTGCAAAGAAGGCTTAATCCCAACATGAAAGAAGTTGTAAGAAGGAGATTGTCAAATGACTTGATGCTGACTTCATTTATCCCATCTCTAATAGCCAGTGGGTTAGTCCAATTCAAGTTCTGCCGAAAAAATCAGGACTAACGGTAATTCAAACTGAAAAGGGTGAGCTCATTCCCACTAGGCTGGCTACAGGATGGAGAGTGTGCATTGATTATCACAAATTGAATGTGATGACCAAGAAAGACCATTTCCCCTTGCCTTTTATTGACCAAATCTTAGAGAAACTTGCAGGCCAAAAATTCTTTTGCTTCCTTCATGGATATTCAGGGTATAACCAAGTGGCTATTCACCCTGAGGACCAAGAAAATACCACTTTCACATGTCCATTTGAATCTTTTGCCTTTAGACGCATGCCCTTCAGGCTGTGCAATGCCCCTGCAACTTTTTAACGTTGCATGCTGTCTATCTTCTCAGACATGGTTGGGGATTACTTAGAAGTCTTCATGGATGATTTTTCTGTGTTTGGAAGTGACTTTGATTCGTTTCTCGACCACTTTACTAAAGTGCTCAAAAGATGCATTAATGCCAATCTTGTTTTAAGTTGGGAAAAGAGCCACTTCATGGTAAAGGAGGGGATTGTCTTAGGGCACATTGTCTCAGAGAGAGGGATAGAGGTAGATAAAGCCAAGATAAATCTCATTTCTAAATTGCCTCCTCCCAACTCTGTCAAACAAATTCGATCCTTTCTTGGTCATGCTGGATTCTATAGGAGGTTCATCAAAGATTTTTCCAAAATTGCAAGACCATTGATTTCTTTGTTAAAAGACACTCCTTTCATTTTTATGAAGCTTGTACTAAAGCATTTGAGGACTTAAAAGACATTTTGACAGAGCTCCAATTCTACAATCTCCAGACTGGTCATTACCATTGAGATAATGTGTGATGCATCAAATTTTGCTATAGGTGCCATTTTAGGTCAGAAAACTGATAAAGGATCTATGTGATTTATTATGCAAGCAGAATATTGAATGACACTCGGATTCGATACACAACCACTGACAAAGAGCTCCTAGCTATTGTCTTTGCCTTAGAGAAGTTCAGATCCTACCTTTTAGGAGCCAAAATCATTATTTTCACTGACCATGCTGCCTTAAGACATTTGCTTGCCAAAAAGGATGCCAAGCCTAGATTGATCAGATGGATCCTCTTGCTACAGGATTTTGATTGGAAATTCATGATAAGAAAGGGACCAAGAATGTGGTAGCTGACCATTTGTCCAGAATAGTTGCCCCAGACTCTATGCCTATTAGAGATGCTTTCCCAGATGAGCACATTTTAGCTGTCTCCAATATTTCATCTCTATGGTACGCACACATTGTGAATTACAAAGTCATTGGACGAGTACCTAGAGATTGGACCAAAAATGAAAGAGAGAGATTCTTTGCTAGGGATAAGTATTTTATTGGGGAGGACCCGAAGCTATTTTCCATAGGATCAGACCAAGTGATAAGAAGATGCATCCCTGAGAGTGAGCATCAAAGTGTCCTCAAGTTTTGCCATTCTCTTGCTTATGGAGGGCTTTTTCAGGAAAGAGGACCACTGCTAAGGTCTTAGACTCTGGCTCTATTGGCCCACATTGTTTAAGGATGCTCACCAATTTTGTAAGGCCTGTCATAGATGTAAACAATGGGAAATATTTCTAAGAAGGATATGATGCCTCTTAACCCCATTTAGTTGTAGAAATTTTTGATGTATGGGGGATAGACTTATGGGACCTTTTCCACCGTCCTTTGGATACACGTACATTCTAGTTGCTGTTGATTATGTGTCCAAATGGATAGAGGCCATTGCCACAAAGACCAATGATCATAAGGTGGTTATTAAATTTGTTCAAAAAAACATCTTTTCTAGATTTGGGTGGCCCAAGGCAATCATTAGTGATGGAGGGCCACATTTTATTAACACTCAGTTTAGGACCCTCCTAAGGAAGTATGGGATCACCTATAAGCTAGAAACACCTTACCATCCACAAACCAGTGGCCAAGTGGAAGTATCAAACAGGGAGATTAAGAACATTCTTCAGAAGTCGGTTAGGCCTGATAGGAAAGATTGGTCAGAAAGGTTAGATGATGCATTGTGGGCCTACCGAACTGCTTTCAAAACTCGTTTGGAATGTCCCCTACTGGCTTGTTTTTGGAAAATCTTGTCATCTACCGGTAGAACTTGAGCATAGAGCCTATTGGGCTATTAAACAAGTAAATCTTGATTTAGCCCAAGCTGGTCAACAAAGGACCTACATCTGAATGAGCTAGAAGAGCTCAAAATGAGGCCTATGAAAGTTCCAAGATTTATAAAGCTAAGGCCAAAGCATTCCATGATAAACATTCATAGAAAAACTTTTCAAATGCATGATAAGGTCTGGTTATTTAATTCAAGGCTTCATCTGTTTCCGGGGAAATTGAAGTCCCAATGGGATGGTCCTTACACTGTTGTCAAAGCTTGTGACAATGATGTTGTCATTATTCTTGATCCTAAAACTGGACAATCATTCACTGTTAATGGGCAGAGATTAAAGCACTTCTTTGAAAGCCCATCTTCTTTGAAAATTGAGTCTACCAAGCTAGCTGAACCAAATGGAGCCTAATTGCGTCCGACTGAAGATGATAAACTTAGCGCTCTGGGAGGCAACCAAGTGTACAGATTCCCTTTATCAGGTAATTCTCTGTCTTACTTTCTTTTTCTGTAAATAAGTAGGGGGGAGAGGTAGAATAAGCATGCATTCATAGTCTCCATCCTAATTAATGTTTCATTTTTTTCTTATATTGAGCATGTGCAAATAAAAGAAAATTTCACAATGTTTCATCTTTGAATAAAAATGCGTGGCATTGCGCAACCCAGACTATGTGTCTGATCTTTAACCATTAAAATTTTGTAGTTGTCACATTCCTTTGCAAGCATCCATGTTAGGTAGCCTCTAGTAAAGGATTACATGTACTTCTTGTCTACCTTATGTAAGGATTTATGGCAAGAGGTTTTCATACACACACTACACAACCACTTAGACTAGTTGAACCGAATGTAGCAAATTGTCAAGGCTAGTAGGAGAGAGGTGATGGTTTTCTCCCTTCCCCTTAAGTGAATTGTGAAGGAAGTGAAGGCATGTGATCAAGGAACCTGACTGTCCATCCTTCTTTAAGAGGAAAAGAAAAGAAAAGAAAAAGCAAAAGCAAAAGAAAAAAAAATATATCCATGAAAAATGCCCCAGATCTGAGTAAAGTTGGACTCGCTACTCTTAAAAAGTGTGGGTTGTGCAACATTATGGATGAAAAGAAAAGAAAAATTCTGAGTGCACAAAGTGCAAATAAAGGGCCAAAGTCCTCAACTCATAGAAATAATCCTCAAGGAAGTTGGGCAGAATGGAACTGAGAGAACAACCCAATCTGACTGAGCAAGGATCTTATTCCACAATTCTTTTCTTCTCCCTAGAATTAATCTAATCTCAATTACTAGCTAAGGCAGAGTAGCTCCAGAAGGGCTGATGTGAACTCTTAAGTGGGATATCATTTGTGCACTAATTTCTTGCCATAAACCCTTACAATTAGGAAAGACATATCTCTACAGTAATCTTTTACATGATGACTATTTAACATTAGACATTACATCTTCTAGTCCCATATTTGGAGTAATTTTTATTGCCAAGGGACTAGCAATGTTCAAGTGGGGGGGAGTGATAACTACAAAATTTTCATGTTAAATTTCATACATTTAGTTAATTTTAGACATCAGTTGTCCATAAATAACATGCAGTTTGATTTTAATTTTCATTCTATTCATGTTTAGTTTTTTTGAACGTATTAGTTGATAATGGGTTATACTACACGTGTTAGATTTTCATTTAATAAGTCATTTCTTTCAGATTGACTAATTAGATTCACTTTGGAAAATAAAAGCCATTTGTAAATAAAAATTGTATATAAATAAATTCTTGTTACAATAATATTTTTTTAGATAAATTTGAATTTGTAAATAAAGAATAATAGTTTTTATAATAACACCCCACCAATGGTTACAATCCCCTTAAATAAATAAAAATTATCTTTAATACCCCACCACATTGGCCACGAAACCCTTCTTAAATTTTTATTTTCACCAGGCAAAGCATCTAGAAGGTGCTGCACTACGGAGCTCTGGCGGTGGAGGCCGGTAGGAAGTAGAAGGCGGCTGGGTGTGTGCTGTGTGTGAAGGGACCAAGTGGCTGGGCGCGGCGGTGGCCAACTGCTGCTGGTCAGGGCGGCTGGTGTGCCAGGGGAGAGGCTGGCGCTGAGCGATGCACTGCAGCGAGGAAGTTGGTGAGGCGGCGGTCTTGCGCAGCGGAGGCCGACCGTGCGAAGCTGGGAGGTGCTCAGATGGGCGTGCTGAGGTGGTGGCAAGGCATGCAGAGCTATGGCGGCCAGAACTCGCGTGTGAAGGCGCTCAGGTTCGGTGCTGGTGTGTGGAGCTGAAGCTTCTGGGATGCGTGGCAGTTGACTGCTGGGGAGGCGTCCAGGCGTGCAGAGCGTGATGGGAGCTGGATGTGTGCGACACAGATGGAGCTCGTGCAGTGCTCTGCTGGGCTCGTATGCTGCTGGGCGTGCGATGCGGAGGCTGGAGCTCGCGCGGGAAGGAGCCTGGCACTGGAAGATTGAAGAGTCTAGAAAAGGACCCCAAGGTCCTCAGAGCAGGGGACTTGGCGAGTTTGATTTTAGGATTTTTAGCTTCTCCTGTTCTTCGAGAGTTCAGAGGCTTCGCCAGTTCAAGATTTTGGGGATTTTTTCTTTTCCTGCCATTTTAATTCTGTATTTTCCTTTCAGCAGGGTGTCTCCAGTTTTTGGATTATTTGGGTTTTTCTACTCTTCTGTGGGGAGTTCTTCAGCTTAGTTGTTCAGATTTTTGGGATTTATGCTGTGTAAGAGGATGGAGGGCTCCTTTCTTCTGGTTCAGGATTTGAGAAATTTTTCTTCCATTTCTTCTATATTTTCCCTTTCTTCTTCGTTGCTGTTGCTAAGAGTTGGGTTGTAATTTTCTTTTCTACTGTAGAGGGTCCAGTGGCCTTTTCCATTTCTGTTGTGTTCTAGAGTTTGATCTATTTCATTTCTTCTGAGTTCTTTATCTATGTTTTAGTTTGATCCAGTAGGTTTTAAGTTCTGTATTTTTGGGGGGTTTCTTCCGGAGATCAGAGCTGGGGAGGGTTTTACTGCTGTTGTGAGAATTGGAGTTTGGGATTCCAGAGCTTAGCCAGTTGAGATTTTTGGGGTTTTCTTATGTTACTGATTCGAGTTGGGGAGTTTAGTTTGTATTTTTTTTTTCATCTCTTTTAGTCCAGATTGTTTACGGGATTTGATTGTTGAGTTGGGGAGTTCTTTCCTCTGTTCTTCTGAAGCTTCCGAATTGTTGCTGCCATTTCTTCTGTGTTATTTTCTTTCTTCTATGCTGAAGATTCTACATCTGGGAGTTTGAATTTTCCTTTCTTCTGGTGAGCATTTGTGCTGGTTCGATTGCTGGAGGGTGATCTAGGGACAACTATGTGTCCACTTCTTTGGTTCAGCATTGGTTTCGATTTCAGCGGCTGGGAGAGATGGTTGCTACTGTGAAGGGGTTTTAGCATCTGAGGGAATCAACTGTTTCTTCTTCCTCTTTTCTGTAAGCATCTGTGTTAGAGAGATTGGTGGTCTGGTGTATCTGAAGAGCTCCGGAGGTGTGTGCTGCAGGAAACACAGGGCAACCACGAAGATATCAGTTCTGGCTTGTTCTGCGGTTATCCTGCGTCCGAGGAGCTTCCAGAGAGTTTAGATCTAGAGTGAAATTGTGAATTTCCATGTTCTTGTTGTAACAGAGGATAGAGCAGATTCATGAAGATTTTGGAGTTTTTCTAGTTTTTTCGAGTTATTAATTGTGTTCCATTTCTTGTTCTTCAGTAATAGCATGTGGATTCCAATTTAGCAACAATTAATTTCTATTTCTTATTTCCTATTCAATCTTTGAGTTGTGAGGATAGTGGTTCAGTATTTCTTTCTTTTAGATTTCTATTGCGTTGGTTTTCTTATTTGTTATTATGGACAGATCAGATTTGATGTTATAGTTTATCTTTCTTTTGTTATTTCTTACTTGTTGACCCCTCAATTGAGAGGGTACAATGATACAAAGTTTCTTTAATTTCAATTCTGTTTGTTTTTTCATTAAGTTTGACATGTTGAGTGTGGAGATTTGATTGGTGATAGAATTGCCCAAAAATGTCAGAAAATGACAAGGAGCTCTTGAACAGTCATGGATACAATGTTATCCAAATCACCTCCGGGTTTCTTCTACAAAAGATAGCATTGGTCGATCTTTCAGCTCTCTGATCATAGCGGCTGATACTTGCAGAAATACTCCAATGTGAAAGGGCTACAAAAATCCCCAAAAGGGTAGACAATTGCAGAAAAATCCCAGAAAGGGTAGCAAACACTGAAAAATGCCCACAAAAGGGGCCAAGTTGCAATTATGCCCATGAAGGGTGGCAATCTGTGGAAATACCCAAATAGGGTTAGAAATTGCTGAAATACCCTTTGAAGGGTAGGAAAACTGCAGAAAGTCCTACAAAGGCAAGAAATTGCAGAAAGCTCCTAAAATGGCAGGAAGTTGTAGAGAAGTCTCTTTAAAGGAAGGAAATTGCATACGGCTCATGCTGTTCGCACGGCTCAGTGGAGCGGAACCCATGCCACTTCCCCGAAGCAACGTGCACTTTCCTAGACTCAGCTTTTGGCTGGCCATTTCAAGTCTTGGGATTGTCAAGAAATGGCTAAAATCCTCGAAGATATCGAAAAATGACAAAAAGACCCAGAAAAGGGTAGAAAGCTATAAAAACACCCAGAAAGGGTACAAACTGCTTCTGCTAGGGCATGCTCATAGACATTTACAACATCAACAACACAAACTCGGTGCTGAAATATAATGACCCATCCTCATCACGAGCAATGCATGCCTTGCCTACCAACTCCTGGAGTCTAGGATCAGCCTTCTACTGCTCAATCACCTCATCTAGAATGTGGACTGAAAAGACAACTGAGCCACGAAAGCCTGACATAGCAATGGCTCTAACTCAGTCATCGCACAGGCGCCCTCCACACATCTTCCAATCTGTTGGAGCAAAGATCTCTTCTTGCTAAGCGCATCTGCCACGACATTCGCGTTTCCTGGATGATATTGAAGCTCGAAGTCGTAGTCCTTACGGAATTCGATCCATCTTCTCTGCCACAGGTTCAACTCCTTCTGAGCGAAGAGATACCTCAGACTCTTGTGGTCAGTGAACACCTCGAACTGAAACATAAAGATAGTGTCTCCAGATCTTCAGTGCATGAACCACTTCTGTAAGCTCCAAATCATGAGGGATAGTTACGCTCATGCTCCCTTCAAATTGCGAG
>JACBKR010005237.1:0-18239 GCA_014218235.1 Colocasia esculenta | reverse complement strand
CCACGGTAGGCGTCGTACTACTCGTCACGTACACAAAACCACGTGCACGTCACACACAAACCACGTGAAACCTCACGTAAACCACAAGTAACCACTGGTCCACTACATGTGAACCCAACTAACTCGCGTACACAACGCGCAGTCACCGAAGTAAACAACTAACAGCATACCTTGTATGCTAAACACGAGAACCATGTGCACTTAGTGCACCTCGTATAATTCCACGCATGCATTATCGATAAAAACCCATAATAGCCATTTCTGTTCATGTAGGAGTAGGCGGCCACATCGATTGCCGCTTACAGGAAGTAGACGGCAAGGTCCCTGGCCGTCGATCTCCTGGCTGAAGATCTTGGCGGCAAACGTGTTGACGCCAAGTTCCCCGGCCTTAAACCTGCAGAAACCCTAATCCGGTCCTGCGGGTTTTCTACTATTCTAATACTGAAAAACGTGCAAATGCATACCCTCTAGCATGTCAGAACCCAATGCAACCCTTTTAAACATGATTCATACAATAAATACTCAAACCACCCATTATCCCATATGGTGCAACTCTATCCAAACGGATTATCATGCTGGGTCAAGTAGTTATGATGTGTTTAATGTTCTCGGATACCAGGGTTCGTCCCCTACCTCAGAACGCGTTAGAATTCCCGCAACCCCCCGGTTTACGCCGAGACCCTCCGCGAGCTCCCACGCGAATTGCACCACGCCGCGACGTTTTCTCGCGCAATTCGGCGACGCCGCGCGTCTCACGATCGACCAGCCACTCCTCGATACCTGTTAGAACCTTCAGAAACACCAGGGCGCGAAGCTGGGGCAAGAGGGAGAGAGGGTGAGCTGAGAGAGCTGCCCTCGGGTGAACATAAACCTGCTGAACTGACAGGTTGGCGTCAACCCCCTTGTCGCCCACATGCACCGCCAGGCTAAACGTCCACAAAAGCTGCCCCAAGTTCAAGAAGTCAACGTCCATAAACCTGGACGCCAACAGTAACGACCACCCCTTGGCCGCCAACTCAGACAGAACAGCAGCAGGTCCCATTCCAATTTAGGACCTACCCTGCTCTTCACCTGCTCAAGCCACGCAATCACACCATGCATTCCACACACCCAACTCACACCGGCCTCACAACGGCCGCCACAACCACAATGCACATGATCCGCATGGATCCGAAAAGCACGCGACGTTACAGACACAATCTCCCTGCGACCTTATCTGTTTAGACATGAGGGTTATGATTCCATTTTGGGTGTCGATTGGCTAATTGAATAGATGTGATGTGAACTGTCGCCATAGAGGGTCACTTTTAAAGACAACCTCCCAACTCTATCACTACTTGGCACCCTTATCACAAACACCCTATCTTGATATCCTCCTAAAGCTTCTAAGCTGATCAACCAGGTTGATGCTTTCCTAGTTTTCGTCTTGGCAACTGAAAAGAAGAACCACCCTAGAATGCATTCCAATAGCCGAGACTATCCTGAGGTATTTCCAGGGAATTACCTGGTATACCACCTGAAGGGAGGTAAACTTCACCATGAGTTACTCCCTGGGGCAGCCCATGTTTCAAGGCCCCGTATCGCATGTCCCCTGTTGAATTGCAGGAGTTGAAGAGACAGATCCAAGAACTGCTAGATCAAGGCTTTATCAGGCCTAGCACATCCCTATGGGGGGCGCCAGTGCTATTCGTCAGAAAGAAGGACGGGACAATGAGGCTATGCATTGATTACCGTCAGTCGAACCAGTGACAATAAGAATAAGTATCCACTGCCCCGCATCGACGAGCTGTTTGACCAGATCTCCGGTGCACAATATCTCCAAGATAGATATAAGGTCAGGCTACCACCAACTAAGAATAAAGGAGGAGGATATTCACAAGTCTACATTCCGGAGTAGATATGGTCACTATGAGTTCGTGGTCATGCCGTTTGGTTTAACAAATGCTCCAACGGCTTTCATGCAACTTATGAACAATATTTATAAGCCATACTTGGACCAGTTTTTAGTGGTGTTCATTGATCATCCTTATTTATTCCAAATCCAAGGAAGAACATGAAGAACACTTGAAGGTTGCTCTGCAAGTGCTCAGAGATACCAACTCTATGCCAAACTTAGTAAGTGTGAATTTTGGACGGAGGAAGTGTCTTCCTTGGTCACATCATATCCAAGGAGGGAATCTCTCTGGACCATCTAAGGTGGAGGCGGTAAAGAACTGGGGAAGGCCGACAACTGTGTCGGAGATTAGAAGCTTTCTGGGTTTAGCCGGTATTATCGTCGCTTGATTGAAGATTTCTCAAAGATAGTTGTACCTTTGACCAGGCTTACCAGGAAGGAGAATCCATTGGCATGGACTCATGAATGTGAAGAAAGTTTCAAGGTATTGAAAGAGCACCTACCTCGGCACCCGTACTGACCCTGCCGGTTGCTGGGGGTAGTTTTGAAGTATACACCGATGCATCTGGGATCGGCTTTGGCTGTGTGCTGATGCAAAATGGGAAGGTTATATGCTATGCGTCCAGACAATTGAAGAAGCACGAGGATAATTATCTTGTACATGATCTGGAGCTAGCTGCTGTAGTCTTCGCCTTGAAGATATGGCGTCATTATCTATATGGTGAGAAATTCATTGGTTTTCTGACCATAAAAGTTTGAAGTATCTATTTTCTCAGCAGGACTTGAATATGAGACAGCGGCGGTGGTTGGAGTATCTCAAGGACTTTGACTTCACGATCCAATATCACCCAGGAAAAGCAAATGCTGTGGCAGATGCTCTAAGTAGGAAGCCAATGATCACATTGTCAAGTTTAATGGTAGACGAATGGAAGTTATTAGAAGACTTCACCAGGTTAAATATTGATGCTGACATCAAAGAGATGGGATGCTTTGTTGCTAGTGTTAGAGCACAACCCACACTATTGGAGGACATCACAGCACTCCAAGACAATGACCCTATACTTGTGGAGATTAAGGCTAACCTTGAACAGAGGCCGGATTTCTCATTAACTGAAGATGGAAGGCTATTGTTCCGGGATCGGGTCTGTGTACCCGACCATGTGGAGACAAAGAAAACGTATAGGATGAGGCTCACAAAACCAGATATACTATTCATCCAGGAACTACCAAATGTATCAAGATTTGAAAAGAAGCTCTGGTGGCCTAATATGAAAAGAGAAGTGACACAATATGTCGCCCGATGCTTACCTGTCAAAGGGTCAAGGCAGAACACATGCGACCCGCAGGTAAACTCAAACCCCTAGAAATCCCGGCATGGAAATGGGAAGGTATAGGGATGGACTTTATTTTCGGACTACCTAAATCTAGAGGTGGATTCGATGGAATCTGGGTGTTGTCGAACGCTTAACTAAGTCGGCTCACTTCTTGCCAGTGAAGAATAAATGGTCAGTAGATGTTCTGACTGCATTGTATGTGAAGGAAATAGTCAGATTACATGGAGTAACGGTGTCTATCGTGTCTGATAGAGACCCTAAGTTTACATCCCACTTTTGGAAAGGATTGCATTACTCCTTGGGATCTAAACTGAACTTTAGCACGGCTTTCCATCCACAGACAGATGGTCAGACGGAGAGAACCAACCGGTGGTTGAAGATATGCTTAGAGCATGTGTCCTAGATTTTGGAGGCAGCTGGCACGAACACTTACCTCTTGTGGAGTTCGCCTACAATAATAACTATCAAGCTAGCATCCAAATGGCACCATTTGAAGCACTCTATGGCAGGAGTTGCCGATCTCCAATGTTGGTATGAAGTTGGCGAAAAACAAATTCTAGGACCAGAGATGATAAGGGAAACCACAGAGAAGGTAAATCTTATTAAGAAAGAATGGCAGTGGCACAGCAAAGACAAAAGGCATATGCAGATAACAGAAGGAGAGACCTGGAGTTTCAGGTGGGTGAACATGTATTCTAAAGGTGTCTCCAGGCCGTGGGATCAGGCGTTTTGGCATTAAAGGCAAGTTGTCACCAAGGTTTGTCGGGCCTTTCGAAATTCTTGAAAGAGTCAGCGAGGTGGCATATCGTCTCGCTTTACCACTACAAATGGACGGAATACACAATGTGTTCCACATATCCATGTTGAAAATATATGAAGATCCATGGCATGTTATAGAATACGAGCTTCTGGAATTCAACAAAGACGAACATATCAAGAGAAGCCAATTAAGATCGTGGACCGGGAACTGCGCCAACTAAGGAACAAGGTTATTCCACTAGTAAGGGTTAGATGGAATCAACGCATGGATGAGGACGACACGTGGGAAACCGAGGAAGCAATGCGCAAAAGATACCCGGAGCTATTCACAAGTAAGTACACCTCACTTGTACAATAACTTGCTATACATGAATTGGGGACCCAATTCTCTTAAGTGGGGGAGGGTGTAGCACCCGGAATTTTAGCTATATAAAGAATTCAAATAAATGGAAATAAATAATTTCCAAGTATGTAAAACATACGCATCATTATCGTACGTGCTATAACAAGTCGGAAAACCGTTAACACGAAAATACAACGCAATCAAGAATTTAAATAAAAGGGTTGGAGGGACTTCCAACATTATATATTAATGACCCAAATCATAATTGGGTCAATGGACACCATGTGGCCCAATAATCAAATAAAGCTAGAAAATGCAGGAAAATTCGTAACTCTAAATAGGCTGAAATTAGAAGAGGCAATTTGAGTTAAATTGGGATGCAATCATGCATTCTTGGCAACCCAAATTCGTGCCTATATATGGTGGGAGGTTTCCTAAAGCCTCACACACCTATGGGAGGAAGAAATCCTCCCTAAGTAAGAAACTAACCTGTCAAAACCGCAACCTGGCTTTCCTAGTCATAATAGGACTCCTAAAACACTATGGTTGCTTAAATACTCTTCACCAAACCTTAGGAACAAGTTTTAGAACTTTCTAGGGTCGTGCGGAAGAGTTCTTGGCAGCTGGGGAAGCAGGAGATCCCCACACCAAGCCGTTCTTTTTTCCCGTTGTGTCTGCTGCGACCTGCACAGACAGTTTTCTTGAAGTCGACCAAAGGTAGGTCAAACCTAAACCAAACCTTGCAAGGCTTATACCCCTGGTAATAGGGTCAAGTCTACGTTCTACCCCAAGTGGAACGCCCAAATTCCATGCAGTATACACGGAGTGGTAAGCGTTCTCATCCAAGTGGTCTGAACACGGGTTTTTCTGGAAAAATGAGACTTCTTCACCAGAAGGTAGGTTTTCTCGGGCTAAATCTTAACATATCATATACCAAGGTGTAGAGCATCAAGTTAGCTTTCATTGCCCTCTGGTTCATCGAATTTCATCTAGTAGATTTGAATACAAGCGTTTTGCCAAAGTCGCGCACTGTTAGGGTTTTTCCCGTACTTCTTATTATGCATGTGATTCAAGACCAAGTTAGACTAAACTCTTTCACAAAAGTTCTTCTACTTGTAGTCACGATCATCTTTTTGTTGGACGATTTGTCCAAAAGTCTTTTGTTAGAGAGTTATATACATGGTAAGAGAGTCGCTACATGATACTATAATTTCAGGCTACAGTTGACTTTTTGTTCTTCATATGTTTTCTCGGGATTAGATACTGAATTAGATCAAACCCCAAACATTAAGTTCTCTACTAGTTGACGTCGTCATATTTCGTGTGAACATTTTGTCTAAATATCATTCGTTAGAGAGTTATAAGTAGGGTAAGTAATCCTGCATCAGATGTGTTTCCAGGTTGCACTTGACCTATAGCTTTTGTTCTGGAAGGGCACTAGTGTCGACACTACTTGAGCTATTGTCGACACACTGTCCCAGATTAGCCAGAAGGTGTTCTGGGAAGGCCTCTAGTGTCGACACTACCTGATCTAGTGTCGACACTACTTGACCTTTTTGCCTTGTATTTGAAGCACTGTGTCGACACTACCTGATCTAGTGTCGACACTACTTGACCAATTCTTCATTATTTTGCCTGTGTTTGGAGTATAGTGTCGACACCAGTAAGGGGTGTGTCGACACACCTTTGCAAAATATTACCTGTCTCGGATTTAATCATTGCATGATGTCTATTTAATGGCTTAAAAGTGTTTAACCCATTGAAAAGTCCTTAATTACATGAATATTTCTAACTTTTTTCTTAATGAAATGATCATACATGAAACTTGTGATTTACTCTTGTTACCATTCTAGCTTGATTAATTGATAAATATTATCTTAAAATCTTGTAAACTCATATGTAGTTCAATACATTGATCCTTGCATGCCATCATATTAAGTGTTTTCCGAGAGTTTGAGACCGACGGATTGTGAATTGACACGCGTACATCACTACACACTTGTACTTCAAGGGCGTGCACTTCCTTTCTCTTCTTGTTCTCGTGAGTGTGAATTACAATCTGGACTAAAGCCATTAATGTAAAGAGTGAACAAAAGTATACATCGTACTTTTATCCTGTCGAATTTTTCTCTTGACCATTGCTCTCATGAAATCATGTTCATTACTTATTACTTGTTCCCATCATCATCATGACATGACATACACATGCTTACTTAGAAACTCTCATTGGCCATTATTAATGACTTTGGGTATCTACATTTAAATTTTACATGAGATGCTGACAGGGCACGGCGTGTGTCCAAGGGCTCCATCTAGCCCAATGACGGCGAGTCATAGATATACTGTTAACCATGGGGTATAATGATTACTGGCGTTGTATCTGCGCTGGGAGTACTTTCTTGCTTGTTGAATGTTGGATACATAACCACATACACGTGGCCTGTGTGCACTCTTGGTGATCTTTCCTTGGTGTACTTAGTGTTTACGTGCCTGATTAGTGTTACTTGATCGTGCTTGTGCAATCTTGCTTACTTGCTTGCGTGATATGGCCATCCTACATTTATTGCAACTAGTGATATCTTGCGTTCTTGTAAACTATTGACATCAAGTGAAATCTTGCGTGTTTGTACAAAGTGATCTATTGCTAGTTCTCTCTTGTTATATCATTCCAGATCTTATTCTATCATGATCACTCTATCTAGCTTGTTTCATGTATCATGTTTTAATCTGTTTTATTCGCACTTACATATCATGACATTCATCGTGCTTACCTAGTTCTAAATGTTAATCACTTATATCATTGCCCGCACATTGAGATATAATTCTACTGGGCTAGTTTGCTCTTCCCTACTTTTAACCCAATCTAGGTGACTATGAAGTTCAAGAGGAAGAGCAAGTCGAGGATGGGAATGCCTCCGAGTGAGTGAGCGTTCCAATTATGAGTCCGTCTTTAGTTAGTTCATTTTGAGTGTTAGAACAATGTAGTAGGAAGAGAGGTATTATGTACTTTCCCTTTTATTGAGTCTCAGTCCTGTACTAGTTTCCAATTTTGATAAAATGAGTTGAGATCTGATTACAATTTATATGGAGTTCAACACTTGGGCCGTATTATGATGTTGTGTTGATACACATTTAGTGCGTGCTAGCTAGAGGCTTATTTGCCGACTGTCCATGTCTCGAGATATCGACTCGAATCCTTCGAACTAATATCCGCTGCGTAATTCTCTAGACGTGACAGGGCCACTCCCTGAGATCGCGACGACCCGATCCGCCGCGACCTCAGAGGAGGTCGCGACACCAGACCCGTCGCGATCTGAACACGATAGGTCGACTGGTCGTGACCTGCCCTTCGGTTCACCCCCAGCGCTGGTTCGACTGAACGCGACATGTATGGGTGTCGCGATGGCCTTAACGTGATAGCCCTGTGGGTCGCGACCTGATTGCGGCCTTTAAGCCCGTCGCGACTTTTACCCTGAACGCGCCGGTTAGCCCTGTCGCGACCTTAACATGACAGAGGCCGACGTCGCGACCTCAGTAATGCGACCAGAACATAAAGTTTGCAGATATAACCCTGTCTTTATGACAGTTCGACCATGTTTAAGTGCTAACATGTTAGATAATAGCTTGTTCATTAATAATGATATTATTACATGAAAATTATTATTTAAAAGCTATATGCACACTATACACATGTTCTCTTGATTTCTTACACTTGCACACACTTAACATTCATGTTTGCTATTCCCTATTAATTTACTCAATAATATATCTGGTAATTAAGTAAAATTAATTACTAAATTTCCCTATTTTAATTAATTACACTTGTCTTCGTTTTACTCGTGCGTTTTATACACCATTACCGTTTCCCTCGGCCTCGAGCACTCGAGGCATGACGGACCAGTTTCTACACACTTTTCTCTTGACTTGGACCACCTCTCCACCGGGAAGACTCCTGACTGGACTAGGGACTCCTTGTCAAGGCCTCCGTAAGTCTTCTTGGCTTTGGCGCACGTCCTTAGCCGACGAGCTGGTTGTACCCTAATACCCGTTACACCCCTAGGGATCAGTATGATCCAAACGGCCTTAGTGTTTCTCTCCTTATCTTATGATCACGCCGAACCACCAGGCTCGTGTTCACAGCACGGCTAGTGGGCGGTTGTGACTTCTACCAGACTGCCGGTACCTGACCTGGTACTGCGCAACTGTTACTATCTGTGTTACATTATTTTTACGATATTGTCCCTATCTCGTCTACTATCTATATCCTCTCATCTGTTCACATTCTCTCTACACTCTCATCTATCTCGTCTATTACTCTCTCTTTTCTTGGTACTCTCTTGGCCATTCGTGTGATTGTCTAAGATAAAGAAACAACTAATGTCAGTGCAATGGGGCCCGATTTGGTCCTGGGAGGAGCGCATGAAAAGTGACAGTGCCCATGGGAGTTAAAATGATCAAGGATGTGTACGCATGCATCCAGTGCCAGCACTATCTAGATTAATCTATGACAATCAAAGTGCTATCAATACAAGTGCAAGCTAGTCAAGTGCTATACAATGC
This sequence comes from Colocasia esculenta, assembly GCA_014218235.1. Classification (NCBI taxonomy): domain Eukaryota; kingdom Viridiplantae; phylum Streptophyta; class Magnoliopsida; order Alismatales; family Araceae; genus Colocasia; species Colocasia esculenta. Next base: position 9,349 of record JACBKR010005237.1, on the reverse strand, counting down.
TATCGTTACATGCTATTATCGTTACATGGCCATTCTATTATCGTTCTCGTGTGCTATTTTCCTGTACTAGTGCCATCGTTCTCTTGTTATCATTACTTGCTATACACGACTATTCTCTCTAGATATCCTGCCAATCAATACATTAATTATTTAACCATGCTTGTGTTCATGAGATATTAAGTCCTACTGGACATTATTCACTCATCCTGCGTTTTTATTTCATGTGTTCAGGTGAGTCGGATGGTGACCACACTTACGAGATGGGAACGAGGATGATGTCCAAGAGTGACCCGTCTCAGCAACCATTTGTTTAGTAGTTAGTTAGTTTAGTGGTCAATCCGTCAGTATGTATTAGTTTGAGTTTGAATAAAGTACTCCGGGCCCTAGTTTTGGCTCTGATACGTTGATGTAATATTAGTTATTCATGAAGTTTGATGAAATATTAGTGATTGTAATGGCGATTGGTGATGATTAATGAAATTGGAGTTTATTTGGTGTTATTTCAATTGTACAATGGTTGTTATATATTTACTCGCTCTGTACTATTTAATAACTGTAATTCCGCTCCGATATTCTGCGTCAGGGCGTTACAGTTCCAAAGGCTTGGAAGATGTTACCACATTTTGGACTGAAATGATGTCTTGGTTTGCTTTCCTTTTGCACAGTGTACAGATTCCAGATTTCTTCAGTTTAAGTTTTGAAAGACCTTCAACTAGATCATGCTTGATTAATTTCTTGATCACTGATGTGCTTGTATGTCTTAGTCTTCTATGCCATAAATCAGTTCTCTTACTCTTGTAGTTGCAAGACATAAGTTAACTTCTTTCAATTCTTCCAATTCTAGAGTGTGCATATTTTTGACTCTTTGTGCTTCAAAGACTGTTTTTCCATCCTTTTGAATAATGCACTTATCATTTTGAAATTTTGCCAAATGACCTTTGTCACACAGTTGACTGATGCTAATAAGATTATGCTTTAATCCTTCTACATACATAACATCTTCTATCAAATCCTTTTCTTTTGTTCCTATTGTTCCGCATCCTAACACTTTGCCTTTTCCATTATCTCCATAAGTAACTTGACCAATCTCATCTATAAAATTTGTAAATAGTTTTCTGTCATCTGTCATATGCCTTGAGCACCCACTATCCAAATACCATTTGGATGCTCTCAGGCAACCTTGATCCATTCCTGCCATGAGGGCTAGATTGGCTTTTTCTTCTTCTGATTCTGAGCTTGAAGAATCTGAACTTGTGGCTTCTTCATTATCCCATGCTGCGGCCATTGCCTTCTTTTTATACTTTCTGAATTTTCTTTCTTTACCTTTCTTCTTCTCAAATCTTTTAGCTAGATCTTTCTTCTTGAGCTTAGGACATTCTCACTTGTAATGTCCTAGATGATGGCATTCATAGTAAGTTGGTTCTTTCTTCTTTTACTTTTTGAAATATCTCTTTGAACCAAACTTCTTCTTCTTGGCAAGGATCCTTTGGAGTTTTCTTGACAGCATGGTTTCATCATCACTGTCTTCTGATTTCTCCTTTGAATCCTTAGAGGAAGAAGACTCTGCAACTTTTAAAGCATTTGGCCTTTTCTTTTTTGAAGAGCCTTCAGAAAATCATTCCATGTTGATTTCATGAGCCATTAAAGAACCAATCAATTTATCAATAGAAAGTGCAATGAGATCATGGGCTTCTTCAATAGCATGACCTTAGGGGTCCAAGCATAAGTTAATGATCTTAGAATTTTTCTTACTGTTTCTTCATTAGTAAGAATTTTACCTAGTGAACTCAAGCCTACTATTATATTTGAGAATCTATTATACATTTGGGTTATATTTTTATTAGGAATCATTCTAAATTGTTCATATTGAGAGACAAGAATATCTATTCTAGTTTGCTTTACTCTATCAGTTCCTTCATAAGTTACTTGTAGTTTATCCCACATTTCTTAAAAGTTTTACAAGCAGATAATCTGTTAAACTCCTTTTTGGATAAAGCACAAGATAGATAGTTCTTGGCTTTATAGTTTAAGGACAGGTTTCTTTTATCAGTTATGAATAATGCAGTAGTTCCATCAGTAGTTTTAGCAAAATCACCTTGTTCTATTACCTGCCACAGATCAAAGTCTGTGCCTCTGATGAAGCATTTCATTCTCATCTTCCAGTACTGGTAATCTTCACCATCGAAGAATGGTGGTCTGGTGACTGACTGACCTTCGTAGTTGTGAGCTTCAGATGCCATTTCTTCTCAAATCTTTCGATTCTTCTAAGAAAACCTTTCTCTGATACCACTTGTTAGATTGAAATGGCACTATAGATGTCCTAGACTGGGGTGAAAAGGATTTCTTGCTCTTATAAAATTTATTTGAAAATAGATGACACTAAATAAAGCTATTAGTATTTTGTGTGGTGTGTGTGAAACAAGTGAAAACTTGGCAGAAACAATGACACAGATGCACAAGAGATTTTATCCTGGTTCGGCCCTTCCCACATGGAAGTCCTACGTCCAGTCCCCAAATAACCTCTTGGGATTTCACTAAGCTGCCAAGAGAACTTGGCCTTCTCTCAACCTGAGAGGTATTACAAACCCACTTGCTCCCAAGCAAGTCTTCCCTTTACCAAGGGGTACAAAGACTACCTACACCAGTAGGTCTTCCCTTCACAAGAGGGGTACTACAGGAAACAAACCTCCCACGGGTTATCTAATATAGAAATAAAACACTTGTGTGTCAGCTCAGAAGGATGAGCAAACACAGAGAATCAGAAAGAGATACAATAGAATTGAGCTCTAATTGTTTCTGAATCTAAGAGGGTGGACTGAGAAAGATCTACAATTACAAAAGGCCACCCAACAAGAAAAGACTTCTAAAAACTAGAGAGCTTGGAAGTTGAAGATTAGGAACAACAACTCTATTTCTTCTTTTCAGTAGAAGGCTTGTGGTGACTCTTGCGATTTCTGAATGGAGCTCAGTGTCACTGGTTAGTGTATATTTATTGTTCAAACTTTAGCTTCTATATAAGAGCTTCAAATATCTTCCTGTTTGAAATTGATCGTTGGAAGCTAGCCGTTCAAAGGTATCCATTTGAAAAGAGACTATGAGCTCTCTAGGTTGTCCATCAGATCTTCAGCTCTTTAGAGTCCCAACGTCTTCAGGCTATGTAGGTAGCTTCATGGCTTGATAGACAGCTTCATTAATATTCTATAAACTCCATGCTCAAGGCTGAAAGCTAAGCATGCTTCATTAATGTTCTGCAAGCCTGAAAGGACAAGAAGGACATAGATACCTCCATACTTTCGGAGGTAGGTGAGATAAAATATATAGAGCATGAAGGAGTTCAGACAGACAGTTGTTCAAAATATTTAAAGATAGATAGACAGTTGCATGGGAAATACAAGGACTTTTCTCTGAAGTCACGGAGTTTTGACAGTGGTAGGTGAGCTCTGAAAGATAACACACGCTGGTTATACCTACCATCGCATAGCAACTGTCAAATGAAAAGAACTACACTTCTGACAGTAAACAAGAGATCACATTGCATAATTATTTCATATCTTAACAAAGATATTTTTATATCGTCATTTTTAATATAATTTTTTCTGCTTAATCAGAATATTTAAATGGTGATAGCAAGAAGAACATTATTCTGTTAAGACATGTAAGTGTCATACATTTTGTAAAGGATCCCATAGGGATAACAAACATATTAAAATAAACAAGATTTAAGATTTCATGGATTCTGTGGAATGACATATAACATAAGTATTATTTAAGTATAAGTACATATGAGTTGATATGTGATACTTCGACTTGAAGGAGTTGGAGTCAAAGACAAGATACATACAGAACTTTGACTATATAGAAGTCGCAGTGAGTCATTGATTGATAATAGACTTCGACTTTGGAGAGTTGGAGTGATAAAGGCTCATCAATGACATACTTCGACTTTTAAGAAGTCAGAGTGCAAAGCAAACAAGCAATAGACTTCGACTTACAAAGAGTTGGAGTAAGATACAAACACTTCGACTTCTAGGAGTCGGAGTGAGAAGACTTCGACTTCTCCGAAGTCGGAGTGAAATATCATTTGATGGCAAGTCATACTTCGACTTTTAAGGAGTCGGAGTCCATATAGACTTCGACTTTTGAGAGTCAGAGTCCAGTCAGAGTTCGACTTTTCCAAAGTCGGAGTACTACCTATTGGTTCATCAAATGGTTTAACACTTCGACTTTTCTAAAGTCAGAGTCAGAAGTCGGAGTCCAAAGTCGGAGTTAGTATGATATATAGTATATGTAGTGGACATAGAGAAATTTTATGTGATAGTGTTGATACTTACAGTATTGTACATGTCATATTTCTTTTTAAACAAAATAATTTGATATCATGTATATGCTAAGGGGGAGTAAATTTAAAAAGATAAAAGGTCTTTGAACAACTGCAAATAAATGTCAAAAGTTGTTAAAAATGGAAATTTTCAAAAATACTATTTTTGATCATAATTAGGACTACACATATTTGCTCATGTGTGGGCCCCAGTTGCTCACTGCTGCTCTGTGCTTAAGAATTTCTTTCTCATGTGTCAACACATTAAGGATCCAGTGTCGACACATAATCATCTAAATTTTTAGAACTATTCATCTTTAGGGGAGTTGACTCTTTCTCGAATCATCTTGATAATATCCACTAAAATTCATGCTTGAAAATCAGTTTCCATTCATTTGTTGATTGAAATCATCATGATAACTCTCTTTAACTTGCCATTTGAAGAATTCACATGTCTGAATCTATTGTGGTGTTTTGTTGATGCAAATCAACCTTTTTCACTCTCTCGAATCCTTATCATCAACAAATCACTTGGCTTGTCAGTTGACTTCTTCATGCTCCATGAATCCAATCAAGGTTCCATTCATAATTTTATATGCAAAATAAAGATTAATTACCTAAAAAAAAATTTGTTCTTGGATTATACATGAAGATAAGAAATAAGATCCAGAGTCATGTGTCTATCTTTATCCTCGAATGTTATTTTAGACTTTTATTGCAAAACACTTTACTTAGACACATGAGTTGTCTTGATTTTTATATCAAAAGAAATACTGATGTTTTCTTTTTAACTAATGTTAAGAATAAATTTTAACAACTCAAGACCATGATCTATTAAGGTCAAAAGCTACTTGTCATTCAACTGAAAAATCTTTAAAAGAAATTGAAATAAAAATTTCAGGAAAGAGAACATTTTAATAAAATTGCAGAGCAATGATTAGTACACTGAGTAACCAGGCTCCTTCACCTGAGACGTGGTTGAAGCTTGAGTCTAAATGTGTTACTAAGTTATCTCTGGTCAAAAAGAGGCAATCAAATAGTTAACATGCTGAGTAGTCGAGCATTCTTGCACTGAGTAAGTGTGTATGCTCGTACAGAAAAGTATGGATTAAACCATTTTGCTAAATCTCATGATATGTTTCAAAAGATTAAATGAAAAGAAAAGGAAAAGTGTAGAGTGCAGCTAACTTGAAATAGAAATCATGTTGTTCGAGAGGGTTAACTTATTATTCTACATTATGTTAACATTAAAACTTTGATTTTTCTGTTGATATACATTGTTGACAACTCAAGTTAGGACAAAGCACCATATCACATTTGTAAATAAAATTCTGAAGTGATTTTTGATGATAATGAACTAATATTTAAACTCAATCAAAAATCATCTTCATTTTTAACTCTTGGTGCACATTATGAAATGTACAATTATCATTGTTCTCATATATTAATATCATAATGTACCTTGATATTCCTCCGACTAACCCATCTTGCTGCTTCCTCTTAACAAAAAATCGTTCACGTTCATCCTTTTCATGTCAAATGCAGATCTCTGCCTTTTAGACACTTTCTGCTACTTGAGATTCAAATTTTGTATTCAGGGGAGAAACGTGTCTCCTTTCTCAAACCACATTCTTGCTCATACCCTTGGACCAACAATTGGTGTAATCATTTCTTTTGGTATCATTGTGCTCTCATCCTTCTTACTTATTCATTTGGTCTTCAACAATTGATATCCATTGGTATCACATCCTTGTGCTTTCAGTTTCCTACTTCATCAATTGGTATCAATTTATTCTCACCCCTCTTGCACAGTCTACTTTATTTGAAATCAAAGACTCAATTGGTATCATCACAGGGGGAGAGTGCTCTGAAAAGAGGGTCATTATATACTTGTCATTGATTAAGGGGGAGAGTTTGTTTCTACAGAACTTTTGATTACACTTCATGTTCTACTCTTTTTGATGTTGTCGAAAAGGGGGAGAAATGTTATATTCTGTGAAAAATGTTGTCATATTTTATCATCATCAAAAATGGGGAGATTGTTGAGTTGTGTGTTTTGATGATGACATATTATACACAATCTGATGTCATATTGCATATTTGTGGAAGGATATTGAGTTGTGTATTCATTTGGATGATGACTAAAACTTGTAGTTGTGGATGATGCCTAAACACTCATACTTTGATTTTGATGATGACATATTGTACATATTATAATAATGATTAAAAAACATGTTTTTGATATCTCATATTTTGATGATAATGACATGTTTTGATGGTTGACACTTTATACATATAGGTTTACACAATTTTGTCAAAGTTGTGTCAACACACATTGGAAGTCAGGTCGACATACATAGTATGCCCAATAAACTCCTAATGAACAAAGTCACAGTTGTGTCGACACTAGTTGTCAATCAGGTCGACAGAAGTTTCCTCCCAATAATTTGAAACTAAAATTTAGTCAGTTGCGTCAACACACATGAAAACTTGTGTCGACACACATTGCGTGAAAACTCAGAAACGTAAATGGTATGATTTCCAAAGGGTGGGTTTATCTCTAAAGACTACTGGGAGACTCTATTACTACCAATACCCTTTCATCTAAGTGGCTATGAGGAGAAGGAGTTTTGGACACATGGCAACCTTGGGTGAACCCTAGGTTTCTATGCACTTGTTTCCCACATAAAAGGGACTGTACCAAGGCTATAAAAGCTTCTGTCTCATCTGGAGCAACCATCCATCACAGAGAACATGAGGATCAAGGCCAAGCATAGAAGGAGAGTGTCAGAGTGCTGCGAGAGGAGCAAATCAAGAAGAAAAGCAGCAAAAGAAGAAGAAGCAGTCGTGCAAAGGAGAAGCAGCAGAGCTGAGAAGGAGAAGCAGATCTGAAGGAAGGTGGAAGAGGAAGCTAGTGCAAGAGCAGAAGCATGAAGCTCAGCATCTGTGGAAGAACTCAAGAGTATCAACTTAGATTTGAATTTCTCTGTAAATCAGATCTAAAACAGAGTATAGCAAATTGAGGCTAATTTGAGAGAGTTCAAGTCAGATTGGCTGAGGAGCACATCCAGATGATGCATTCATGCAAGAAGATCTAAAGCACGACTTCAACTCTCAAAATTTTAAGATCCAGAGTTCAATTCAAACAATCCAGAGGAAGTTGGGCGAAGCCGAAGGACTGGTGTTCGAGGATTTATCTCCCTTAACTTTGATCTTCAAGTGAATTTGTTTTTCACTTTAAACTTCATCATGAACTCTTTGATTGCTCATACTGGTGATAGGAGTGTTGATCCCATACTGTGTTTGTGTGTGGATTGAGGAGGTTTGTCTGATCTTGAAGCTGTGAATCAGCAAAAAAGTTGTGTAATCAGCGGTTGGCATGATGTTAGTCAGCGGTCAAGCTATGAGTCAACGTTCAAGCTATGAGTCAGTAGTTGTTTAAAGCTGTGAATCAGCGATTTAGTGAAGCCTCACTTGGTTTGAGTGAGGGGTGGACGTAGGTCTCCGTCTGGGAGCTGAACCACCTTAAAAATATCATGTGCAGTGGTTTGATGTGTTGATTTTCCACTAGAATGCTTGCATAGGATTTTGATCACCTTCTAAGCATTCATACACTTATAGATAAATGATCTAATGTGCTTTAGATTCCTATAAGTTAATCAAATCAGTGGGTACCTATTTGAATAGAGATTTCAATTTGACATATTTTTAATTGCATAAGGTTTCCGTTGCAAATCTATTCAACCCCCCCTTCTACATCTTTGATCCAACAAGAGGGTTCACACCCCCTTTATTGTTGCTGCTACTCCTACTGCGGCTCTGTTGCTGTTACACCTTAGAGGTGCACAAGGAAAGATAACCCGACGTGGAGGAGTTCTCGTCATTGGTTGCCGCTGTATGGATACCTCTAGAGAGGAGTTCGCGAGAGCTTCTTCCTTCTGGTGAGCCATGTTCTACTCATCATGGGATCTACAAACTCCCATAGGTGAGAATGTTTCACCCTTGAATGGAATACATGTGGTTTCATGTCCTGACATCATCCTAGTCTAATAACGAGGTGTTTGAGAATCGTTTTTGTTTTTAAACTTCCTTCCGCTATACATTTAATGCTTCTATGGTGATTCCCAACACTTACTTGCACCCTATGACTTCCCTACCATTTGGACGTTCAACCAACTCCCATGTTTGATTTTTATGTAGTGACTCCACCTCTTCCACCATGTCTCGATCAAATTGTCTTTCTTTGGACTGGATATGGCCTCCTTAAAAGAATCTGGATCCCCAAACTAGAAATCAAAGCAAATGAAACCATGTCTTCAAAGCCATACCTTTGCGGTGGTCTGATAGTTTTCTGTAGTTTGCTTGTCGCAATACTTTGCTTTGGTTCTTGCTGTTATTTCTATGGTTTTAAAGAGTCTTCCTCTTTTGCTGCACCATCTTTGGAGGATGTCTGCGGAAGCACCACTTGCACTCTTGTACCCCTCATCCTTTGACCGGTTACTTTGTTGGTCTTCTTTTTCCTTCACCGTAGATGCCTTATCAAACACTACATCCTTTGCTGATTATCACCTTTTCCACCTCTCGATCTTAAAATTTGTAGCCTTGGACTCCTCTCATGCACCATCTGGATTTAATCTCTCTTAATCGGACTCTCTCTCTCTTTTGCTGCACACTTCACTTTATATATATAATATATATATATATATATATATATATATATATACTATATCCCATTTAACCAGCCATAAGTATAAAATCTAATTAGAATTCAGCTTCTAATAAAATAAAAATAATCTTTACATGAACCAAATAAAAATATTTAATTTAAATTTATATAGATCAAATGAAGACATAAGAGTGCATAAAATCAAACCATTCTAACAAAACCTAAAATTCATAAAAAAGAAAACACTGGCCAGCAGTGAAAAAGTACAAAACTTCCATCCATAAGAATAAGTATAAGCGCATAGAGTCATCCAAATTGTGATATGATGTTTAGTGAAAATTTCATTTATAACATGGATAAAAAAA
>JACBKR010005236.1:0-19318 GCA_014218235.1 Colocasia esculenta | reverse complement strand
CGATCCGATCCGCCAAACCATGGCCTAGATTAACCAAATGAGCAAGAACTGTAGTGAAAAAGGTCATTGGATCATTAGGCAAATCCAAAATCTCAGACCAAGTAGAGGTAAAAGTGAAGAGGAAGAAAAGATTATGGTACTTTGGCATCCAGATGCTACCTGTTGCATACTTTCATTCTTTAGGGAGCAAACTTAAGAGCAATAAGTTGTATATAATGGAGTAAGTAACTAATATGAAAAATGCCAAATACATTCATCAGTATATAATTGAATGTGAAAAACATGTTAAAAAGCATTATTTACTCAATGTCAGAAACATGTTAAAAAAAATCATGCATGCAGTCAATATTCCATGCAAATACAGGACAATAACCAACATAAAGTTAATAAACAACAAATAAGAAACAACCAGATAGAGAATTTCCACCTGCTTCCAGAAGAAGAAAAGCAGAGATTAAACAATTCTTCCAATGCATCTCGAAGTACACAAAAACTTGGGGAGCGTGACACAAGACAAATACATTTATCTGCAAAGGAGTTGGCTTGAATACGGTATGCCTCAAGAATATCTTCACAGACAGGATCCCGGAAAGCAATGCAACTGACATAAATTTTTGAGCCATCCCCCTCTGCATTGAAGATTAAAATGAACATCAAACAGACAATCAGTTAAATGTTAAGGTTTAAAGATCAGAATCTGTTTAAAGATTGTGCACATATCTAAAGTAGAAATTAGCAAGGTTCAACCACCACTCCTGCCACAAAAACTTCACACCAAGAATTTGAATTCAGTTGGCAGTTAAAAGGCTATTTAAGTTGCAAGATGACATAAGCAGAAAATAAAGCAAACAAATGTAAAAAAAACTGGAGAAAGAAATCCATTTTTTGGTAATTAGTATCTGAGTCAGCAGCAGGATCACAGCAGATGTTAGACAGAAAAGCACACAAGGGGAGGAAAAATGACTGGTTAAAGCCTGGTTTTTCAGATTGATAAATGACAAAGGAGTCTCACACACAATGGCATCATAAAAAAAAGTCTAGCACACATCTAGTAGAATTACATACAGAGAGTGAGAGAGATCAAAAACTTACATGAACTTTTCATTACTAAAGATTTACTGGGTATAAGAAAGATGCGGCAATTCATTGACTAAGCTTCAGTTTGGTAATGGGTTGGGTTAAAATTAACTTTAACTCAGAGCTAAATTAACTCACTTTTAACTCATTTTTACTTTGTTTGCATCTGAGTTAACTCATTTGACTATAGTGAGTTAACTTACTTTTCTCAAATGTACTTTGGTAAGAAAAAGTGAGTTAACCTATGTTCGGAAAAGAAAAAGTAGCAATTAATGTTGTGTACCGTGAGAGCAAAAAGATAGTTAACTCAATGGGTTAACTCCAACCCACCTCTCACATTTGACTCATCTTTAATCTAACCCACTTGAGTTAACTTTATAACCTTTCCAAACTTCTTTTTGAGTTAGTTTTGAGTTAACTCTATGTTAACTTTAGTCTAACCATACCAAACTAAGGCTAAATGCCCAGTAGTATCACTAGCTTACCATAGAGCACAAAATTTTTATAGTTCCATTAGTAGGAGTTCACAGGGGCCAGAATGACGGTTCAGTACCCTTGTGCCAAATGTATTGCATGTACCGAATTTGCTTTTGATATGTACCTCGTATTAACAAAATGTGATCACATGTAATATTACAAATGAAGAGAGGCTCAAGAACAGATGACAGCTACAGTAAAAATGGTTCAAGAACAGAAGAATTGCAGAAATGAATATAATGAACAACTTAAGATGGACGAAATTAAATGGAAACATAGATCTAAAGAACATTGGCTCCTAGAAAAGGATAGAAACACCTTATTTCCATGGCGCAGCTACTGCCAAGAGAAGAAAGGCTTCGATCGACCAAAGTCTGAAGAATTGATCTATTACTGAGAGTACGGAGCAAAATAAAGTGAGTTTATCCAATTATTCTCACATCTCTTCAAGGAGGTATGGTGGAGTCTAAATTTGGTCAATGGCATACTTCCAGGAATCAACAGGGATTCAATGGATAAGCTTTCAGCTCCATTTGAGCAAGAGGAAATCAAAGAAGCTATCTTTGCCATGAACCCAATAAAAACCTAGGGCTGGATGGGTTCTCTATGGGATTCTATCAAGTTTTGGGATTTTATTAAGCACGGGATGTTGTTAAAGAATTGAGAATTCTATGTGTGCATTAAAAATTTCAATGCAACTAATTGGTGCTTATTCCAAAGCAGGAGGGAGCTGAAAGGTGAATGAATTCAGACCAATTAGTCTTCTACATGGCTGATATAGAATAGTTAGAAAGATGATCACACAGGCTTTAAAGCTGTAATTTGTGAACTCATTCGTAGCAATCAATCGGCTTTTTTATAAAAGGAAGGATAACCCTAGACAACTTTACACTGCTTATGAACCTCTTCATTACCTTATTAAGACAAGGAACAAGGATGGAGTTGCTTTGAAGTTAGACTTTGAAAAAGCCTATGACAGGGTTTGTTGGAGCTGCTTACACACCATTCTATGCTAGATCGGATTCAATTTCAGATGGACTGGAATCTGGATAGATTATGACTTGTGCCACAAATGCAAAATTTTCTTTAATCATTCATGGTGAGCAATGTGGGTTCTTCAAAAGTTCAGGAGGTAACGGGACCCCTTATCCCCACTGAGGGATTTTACCTGAAGAAATAGAAGGAACATGCACAACATGTGCAAAATCTGACAAAGTACCACATGAATATGTTGGATCGAGATGGAGTTTAAGTGTCCTAGAGGGGGTGAATAGGACTTTTGAGATTTCTACTAAGAGAGTTAGATCTGAAAACCCACTAAAGATAATGTTAATGGTTAGTGTAGTGTGTGAGATAAAATAAGAATAGCAGAAACAATCACAACACAATAGACAAGATTTTATCATGGTTCGGATCTCCTCTCCAACAGGAGTCCTACGTCCAATCTCCAAACAATGCCTTGGGATTTTCACTAACCACCAAGAAACTTGGTCTTCCTCAAAGAGGGTATTACACCACTTGCTTCTAAGCAAGTGTTCCCTTCACCAAAGGGGCTTGCTTCTAGCAAGTGTTCCCTTCACCAAAGGGGCATACAACCTCCTACCGCAGTAGACCCTCCCTTCTACCAAAGGGAAACACAGGGAACAAACCCCCTACTGGTTATAGCTCAGGTTAATTGCAGACACAGCGCTGCTCAAAGAATGAGCAAGCACATAAGGACAGAAAGAGATCTAATAGAAGAAGAATGGTAGCACTTCTCTCTTTCTGACTCTAAGGTGGACTTCAAGAAATGATCTACGGATTCTATTCCACACAACTACAGACTTCTTGAAGGCTTGAGAGCTTGAATGCTTGGAGTTCATTGCTTGGAACAGATCGCTCTTGTTTTCTCTTTTTCAGCTCTTCTTTTCTCTTTATATCTGTATATTTGTATCTCTGTCTTTTCTTTAGCTTCGAATGCTTTTATATAGCTTCAGAGTCTTCAGCTATCTGTTTGAACGTTTTGGTCTTGAGAAGATGGCTTGAGAGTAACATTCATAAATCTTCTGTGTAACGACATCTTGTTTGCTATTTTCGATAGCTTGCATGTTTTTGTAGACAGCTGCATTTATTACTTGCAAACATCATACCCATACAAAAACTTGTCTCTTGTCCGGTTAGAATCGCAGCAAATAATATATTGGACACTAGGAGTAAAGAATAAGATATCTAAAAGACTTTTTTTGTGCAGACAAAAAGTGTTGTCCTTAAAGTATGCAAGAGTAGGTAAACATTTAAAGAGAACTGGACACCTGCTCGGCGAGAGAATCTGCAGATTGTTTTCCTTAAAACATGGAAAATACTCTTAGTCTGAAGGACGGTGGCAGATGTCTTGAAAATCAAACAACTATTGAAGAACATTCTGAAGTACAAAAATTCAATGTATATTCTTTTAAATTAATAAACTGAAGTGCAGAAAGCAAGAGTACAATATATAATATGAAGTTCAACTCTTAAGACTCAAAGGAGTTGAAGAGTAAATAATAGCAATTGAATCATTTGTAGAGTAATTGAAATGATACGTGAACTGAAGTTCAGCAATCAGAAAACTTATTTTCTTATTTATTGATTGAAAGAAAATAACACTAAATTATAGGAAAGGTGAACAAGTGATCAATAATTAGAATACAACTTTACTTATTCACCAATCGGAGCATAAAAGATTAAACAAAGCATTATAATATTATCGGAATGAAAACATCACCAATCGGTATGAAAATCTTAAGTAATTGATTATTTATAACTGCCATTGAAACTTCGACTAATCCGGAGTCGAAGTGGCACTTCGACTGGTGAGGTTTGTTCAACAATTGGTATCTTACTTTGATTGTCCAGGAGTCGGAGTGGACTTCGAATCTCATGACTTGTTCACCAATCGATGTCGCACTTCACTGGCCATGATACATATACTCTAGTCGATGTGGACTTAGAAAACTTTAGCTTGAAATAAATCAAATGTCGACAAATAGAATATATGGGTCGACACAAGATTGTCACAGGTAGACACACCTTCAAAAGAAAGTCATGTGGCTAACATGTGTCAATCATGTGTCGACACACTTTGTCTATAAGTTGACATTCTGTCAAAATCAAAGTTGACAAATAAGTATAATAAAGACATGCCTTTAACATACACGTGAATTTTGTCTTCAAGTAAGTTTTATTACATGAATATTGGAAAATTGATTTTTTCATATTCAAAACAATAAATAATGCTTTTGTATAAAAAAATACTCAAGAAAATATTCTACGACAGTGGAGATTGAAGAATCAGTACATGAAATTTTAATGAATTTGAAAGAAATTGTATTGAGAAGTAATCTTTATGGCGCTTGTCAGATTTTCAGTTCTCTATGGACCAAAGATGTGGAAAGTGGACTAGTTGAAGGTGTGATGATTAGTATAAAAGTGATGTGTCTTTCACATATCCAATTTGCTGATGATACTTACTTTTACCTCTGTGCATTAAAGGAATGTTAGAAACATTCAATATCTGTTCACTATAGTGGAAGCTGTTACCATATTGAAGATAAATTATGAAAAGTTGGAATCGCGGGTATTGGAATTGATGAAGATGTTGTTTAGTTCATGTCTCATTTTCTAGGGTGCAAGTATCTCGGGTTACCTCTATCTAATGGAGCAATCCACTCTCCAAAGAATGGAACTCATTGATCAGGAGGTTTGAATCAAGGTTTGAACGATGGAAAGCAAAATTCCTTTCAGATAGGGATAGGTGGCTTCTTTCAAAATCTATCTCATCTTCTCTTGCAAATTATCATCTAGTCATAATTATCATCTAGCATTAGAAACTCTTTCTTTTGGAGTGGTAGGAAGAATGAGAAGGAAAAGTTGCATCCACCTGGCAGTCTCTTGTTTGTACAACCCCAGCAGGACTGGTCTTGTTTCCCATTCAAAGCTTTAATGAAGTAACGCCCACAGAATGGCTTTGGATGCTAGGCAATGATGCAGAGGCAATTTGGACAAAGATAGTTAGAAACTTAGAATTAAATACTTTAAAGGCTGTGCAAGATAGAATGTTGAGCCAAATTCATTAAGTAATGTCCCTCCTTTATGGATGTAAATACTTCAAAGTACTGATGTTTTTAAAGCTTCAACTATTTTGCAATTAGGAGATGGTATCTCCTATTTTAACCCAGATGTTTGGATGTAGAGGTACCTCTAGCTAAGAAGTTCCACACCTTAGACAAGAGTACCTAAATTTCAGAAGAAGACGGTCAGATTTATGTTTGAGGTAGGAGGAGGAAAGTGAGTGAGTCAGCTAAGCAGAAACTTGTCTAATTCAGAGATGGCCGATTATTGTCAACTGTGACAGGTTCTTTTCAAATTATCCAATTTTATATGATGCTCAGGACAGGAGGAATGGAAATGGGAAGCAACAGTCAATTTTCTGTCAAATCCTTGACTTCATTCTGCATAACAGGGGGAGGAGAATATGGTGTAGTACAAAATTCATATGATCTAAGGGAATTCCACAAAACATTCAGCTATTTCTTTGGAAGATGACTGCCTGAGGTTCCCCAGTTGACAGGATCAAGGCATTCATTAACATAATAACATTGATAGTACTTCATGTATTTTCTGCAGTATATATGAGGAGTCTATTGATCACCTTTTCTGTATGTTGGTATAGTGAGATTTATTTAGCAGATTGTTCTGAGATGTTTCAACATCAAGGAGGATGTACCTTAGACTTTCACACACTTATCAGGTGGTGGCTGCTAGAAGACCAACCACATTCACAAGTTGGACACTTCAAGTCTTTGCAGTATGGAACATCAGGAAGCAGAGGTTACTAATGAAAATTTAGAGGGATTTTTAATTCTTATATGATATCTTGAGAAGAACTATCAATTGGATAGGAGACTAGCAAAAACATTGGCATATCTCATGGTGCAGAACCCTTTATGTTGGGGTGATCTTTCACACTGGAAGTCATTTGTTCTGCAATTCTCTCCCTATTCAGTAAAGTGACTTCTTTCCCCTTTTTTTGTCTTTTGTCCTTTCACTTCTGTCTTTGCTTTGATGTTATTCTTTTGATCCCCTATGTACTTGCTATTCCTATTTAATCCAATGTAACCAGTGTTCTGGTACCTACCCAAAAAAATAATATTAGAAATGAAGAAACTCATTTTTAATAGCATAAGCTACATTAAAAACATGATAACAAAATGTGACAACCTGAATAGCATAAGCTTCTTAAGAATGAAGAAACCCATTTGCCAAGTAAGACAACATTAGAATGATTAAACAATAAAAAACTGTATCAAAACTAGGAGACATGCATGAAGGCTTCTACATTCCAGGAGCACTTATTCTTTGCTATTTGCACTAGGGAGTTGTTTCTTTATTGTTGCTGTATACTATTTATTCTCACCTCTAGTAGAACCTCATAACATTAATTCCTAGAGAAAATAAAATTTCAAAGGAAAATGGAAAAGACCAAAAACTCAAAACTAAGAAAGAAGAGAAAAGTAACAGAGCCAGTTGCGCGCACCTGTTAGAACTATTGGATAGCGTCGTGGAAATGTAGAGACATCATTAGAGTCAAACCCAGAGTGGTAGAACTCTACACCAGCCGGCAAAACACACTGTGATCAAGGACCACATAAGGAAACACGATAGGTCTGCTATTTCTCCAAAAGTAAACTTAGAGCATCCAACGGAACTTAAAGATGGACGTTGACACATATAGGTAAGCGAAAGGGAAAACTTGCTACATTATGAACAATATATATAATAATATGATGATCCCTACACCCAGATAACATTAATAGTCTTGATGAGTGAGATTGTCATCGCAGGTATGTGGATGGAGGGTGCGGAAACCAACGAAGACATGAATAGAACTGGAAATTGGTACGCACATCCATTAAAGGTACGTTAACGAAGATAATGGACCAAAATTACAGTGATCAAATCCGTTTCTAGAACCAGAACAAAATTCCTTTTGCAACTATAACTAAAAACAAACAATGTACAAAACACGGAATTGGGCAGAAATTGAAGAGCACATGACAATTAACTCTAACAAAGATAATTAAGTCAAATATGGTTACAGAACCCGTGTTTTTAACCCTAAAACGCCTTTTACAAGTATAACCAAGGACAAAGAATAAGTCACCGCCTCAAAGGTAATGGCACGTTCAGACCAAAAGCAAGGAAGAAACAGCATAAACACAGAAGGATGCAAGAACGACGCACCGTGGGCAGCTGTGGGGGCGGGGGTGGATAAAGCGAGTGGTCGGTGGGGGGGAACTGGTCGAGGAGGGATGGCATGTATTTGACCCCCGTCCCTTGGTACCCCTTGACTCCATCGAGGGACTGGATCTCCGGCCCGATCCCGCACACTACAAAGTACTCGAAGATGCGAGACGCCATGGGATCCTCCGCAACTTCGAAGGAGAAGCACCGAAGAGGGGAATGGCGAGATCTGAGGATCCGACCTGCAGCCGCTGCGTCCTCTTCCTCCGCCTGTCACCCCCTTCCTCGACTCAGCTCCCAAGATCTGCATCACCCGACCCGCCGAAGCCCTCCCCCTCAGCCATGCCAGCTCCCCTCCTCCCTTCTTTCCTCCTGTGATCTGAAATTATGAAAAGTGGGGAATATAGAGGAGGGACGCAGGGTTTTAAGCTTCTCGTCCCCAACGGCTCCCTGAGATGGAGCGTGGTATCGTCTCGCTAAAATTTCCCCTAGAAGGCATCCACTATTCGGAACTAGGCAGTGCGGTGATAGCCAACCTGGGATGCTTTTATTTTTCCGATTTTATTCCTGTGGGATGTCATTGCAACGTGTCTCGTGAAAGAGACAGAAAAATGTTATTCTGTCGTCGTAAGAGTTTATCATGTTGAAATAATCGGATAAATTTTGATTGACTATTATAAAGTGCAGTATAAATTGTCACAAAATTAGTATAAATATTTAACAGAATTAATAAAAATATAAGTAGAACAAATAAATAATTAAATATAAATTTATTCTAAATATTCCCCTCTTCTGCAGTGGAGGCCCGTTTGGCTCAAGCCCAAATAGGAAAACACTACAAATTATCACTTCAGATTTACACTGAGTTTCAACTTCGTCATGCGTATTTTGATCATGTTCAGTCAAAACTAGCTCGTCATATTTGAAGCTATAGTTCGTCATATCCGAATTCACTTCATCATATACGAACTTACACTTCATCATACATGTTTTTTTGTCATGATCAGTCGAAGTCCAACTTCATCATATACGAAGTTCACTTCGTCATATCCGAAGTTATATACGAAGTTCACTTCGACCGACTGCATGCTTCAACTTCGACCGACAACATTGATTATGTACATCCGAAGTTACACTTCGTCATATCCGAAGTTTCAGCTTCGACGACAACATTGATTTCTTTACATCTGAAGTTACACTTCGTCATATCCGAAATCAACTTCGTCATATCCGAAGTTTCAACTTTGAACGACAACGTGATTTCTGTACATCCGAAGTTACACTTCGTCATATCTGAAGTTTCAGCTTCGACCGACAACGTTGATTTCTATACATCAGAAGTTACACTTCGTCATATCCGAAGCTTCACTTCGATCGACTTGTGACAATTGCTTAATTAATGAGTGCATGTCCATCTGCATTAATAATCTTCAAATGCACTATAATAATATCGCAAAAGAATATATTTTATAAACACTATGTTTGGATGGTGTATATGTTCTTCTGCTTGCTCAAAATTTCCAAAGTCCACATCTAGTATATATCATACTGACTCAGACTCTTGGGAAGTTGAAGTGTGATTAGTCTCACTGTGACTTCTCTACAATTAAAGTCTCTATAGTCTTTACACATCGATTACTATTATGCTTAAACATTGTTTGCCTCTACATTTCAAATGTTTCAAAATATTTGTGGCGCCCAAATGAAATTCAAATGTACTTCATATGGTTAACTTTTTATTTCTCTGTCTGACTGAAGATCTTTGTGCTATCTATCCTTTAGGGTAGATGGGATGTTGTCAGTAGAAAATAAGGACTCCTTCCTCCACTCCTAACAAAAAGCAAAAGCCTTACCTAACATATCTAGATGTCAGCGAAAATCATGGACCTCTACATATAAGAAGTATGGGCTATCTGACGCAATACTTCTGAAGTCTAACATTCTCTTTCATGCATTAAATGTCTGCAGGAGTTAATTTTAACATGAGGAATCCATTAAGACTCAAGCAAGCATCCATTAGACACAAAGATAGAAGAAGAAGGAGAAGGAGAGTAGAAGAAGAAGAGAGTCAAGAACTCCAACGGTCATTTGCCAACGGATCTCTTCACTGCTCCATATAAAGGATGAAGTGTTTGAAGCAGAAGATAGGAGAGCAAACCTGAAAATCATTCAAGGAGTGTACATCCAGTGAGCATCCAACTCCACACACACTCAAGTAAAGATGGAAGAGTCTCTTCCAAATTCGGCCCAGCCCAGGGCCCATCGGTGAGCTTCTTTCCGCTATACCTATCCTCCAACCTTTCTCCCCATACGGATCCCTTGTCTAACGAGTCTCTTCCAAATTCGGCTTAGCCCGGGCCCATCGGACCGAGGAGAGTACCTTTGTAAGGCCCTATAATTTCCATCGCATTATTTGTATTTATGTGTGTATGTTGTAATTGTGTATGTATGTACATATTTACGTACGCATTAATTAGTATAATTACGTGTACATGTGTATATTAAGTATAAATAATGTATGTATTGCACGATGATAGTATGGATGCAATACCGTATACATATTGCATGTATATATGTTCGTATGCATGGTTTTCTGCATAATTTAAAGTTCTGGCCGAAGGCCACCTTAGCGTCAAGCCCAGGCCGTTATCTGGTGTCAGCGTCCAGACCTGGACGCCAACACTCATCCCGGCGTCCAGCGATATGGACGCCAACTTCTCTGACCTGCATGCGTTGCAGAGCCAGAAAATCCGGGAGCAAGGTATGGCCTCCATTGGGGGGATGTCCCCCAACGGCTCTCAGGTTGTCAAATCGGTATGGTGAGTGGGTGAGGGGCTCTCCTTAGGTCTGAACTCGAATTTGGTCCCTCCCACTCTCGCTTCACCTTGCAAGAGGAGAAATAGAGGAAGAAAAACCCTAGGTGAGCTGTGAGAAAACCCCCATCTTAGCACCCCCAATCCGACCCCTTGGAGCTTGGTCTGGAGATCTACTGCGACAAGGAGAGGCTGGAGCAAGGAGAAGGCATCCCACGACCCCTCGGCGTGGAGATCACCCAGGAGCCCGGAGGAAGGCGATCTAGAGGGCGTTTCTGCAACTTCTTGGAACTGCCCAAGGAGGTCTTCACCGAGCCATAAATCCCTTGGAGGATTTTAGAAAGGCAAGTGACCTATCCTTGATGTCCCCTTATGAGTCTAGGATGGTTTTGTGATTTTTATGGATTTTCCTCGAATCCTAGACCCTCCTATTCACCAAGATTCAGAGCTCGGGTCTGTGTTTCTGCACAGACCTGGTACACGGCAAGGTCCCTGGACGCCTGTGATGAGCTTGGCGTCCATCGACCATGCCGCTGCCTGAGTCAGCGGCCAGAGACCGCCGTCGAGTTCTTCTGGACAGAACAGTGAGTGTTCTGTCCTTCTTATGCTTAATTTCGGTATATTTTACGTGATGAGGATATATGGTAAACCTTATACTCTATGTATATGTGCATTGTGGTGTGTGGATGAATGTGGTGTGTTGGTGGATGTGGGAAATGGTGTTCCTTAAACTTGTGAGCATGAAGTGTTGATTTTACAAATTTAGTTTTCCTGATTAAAATATGTATGAATGCCATGGTTTTAGTCTAATCATGAAGATCAGTGGGTTAGCATATGTGTTTGCAAAATTTGGTAATTTATCCATGCTTGTGTAATTTGTAAATAAGCTCGGTTCGATGAAATAGAAGCATGCAATAATGATTTGTAGTGTTCAATCTATAGATGTGTGAATTAGGGAAATTTTGTATTCTCAGTTCATGCATATGTGATTAGCTATGTATAAACAACAAGTGGCTAAATTGCAAAATGTGTTAGACCCATGTTAACTTAAGTTGTAATAACAAGCTAATTAGGTGTTTTATTTTATGTAAATCCTATTTAGCTCAGAAAAATCTGAAAATGATGAGGTTGACCTTGAACCTGAAAACAGCATGTGGTTAAATTTCAGGTCATTTGGATCAGTAAATAAAAAGTTATGTGTTTGCTTGTGAAATGTGATAATTCGTGCATATGATCGTAATGTGATTAGATTTTTGTTTAAACCCAGCATGATTAGTGTGTTTACTGTGTGTTAAACCTTGAAACTTTGTAGTACCATGTTAGGAAAAAAAAACAAAGGTATTCATGTGAGTAAGAAAGTGAGTGAGATGAAGTGTTATGTGCAAAACCAAGTGTTAAACGGTAAATGTGTAAATGTGTAACTGTGCCAATGTGACACTGCTTCCGTAGGGGGCAGTGGAGCTGTATCAGGGAAAAGTCCCCCTGAGAAAGTTCATTGTGTTAAGTGACCCTAAGGTCATTAGGGGGAAATCCTGGAGGTGGACAAGTACCACTGGTTAGGGTGGAGACTTGTTCTCCCGGTCTGCGCACTCCAAGAGTCACCATTGGAATGCCTAGATGGCGTCTATGTGTATGTGATGTGTATATGCCTTCTTTGGTGGTTTGGACTATGTGTCACGACACCTAAAAATGTGTAATGTGAAATGTGTAAAGTGTATGTGTACATGTGTAAATGTGTAAGTGACAATGTGAATGTGGATGTGTAAAGTGTAACCATGTGAAAAGAGGGAAACTAGTGTAAAGAAAAATGTGAAATTCTAGATGTGTAAATGTGTTATTGAAACCATGTGAATTCAGAAAATGCATGTTATTATTCTTATGTTTATGTGTGCAAAAATGTTTAGAATCCATGTTAGGGACAACTAATGAATATGTGTGCAAATAGCATGATGTTTGATCACATGACATGTTTATATAGCGTTGTAGTTCTCATGCATAGGTTTTCAGCCATGAAACCATATGAAATCAGCAACCTAAAGCATGGAGAAGGTCCATGTACGTGTTTGAAAATGTGTAAATCCATGCTAGTTGTGTTTCCCGTCCATGTATGTAAAAGTTCATGTTGATAGCTCTCATGTTTGATTCTTTAAAGATTAAAGTGTCATGAGTAAATTGAATAGAGACCATGTGATAGGTGAATTTTATTTTAGAAATCTGAAAGCATGAGTTATATATAAAATTGTAAAATGTTCATGATAGGTTGAAAACTTGAAATGACTAGCATGCTATGTATTGCTAATTGTAATGTGCATGTAGAAACCTTAGGACTTATAAGTGTATATCATGAGTAGTGTTGCTTGCTGAGTCCTTGGACTCACTCCTTGCTTCGGCGTACAGGTATAGTTGGTGACACAGTACCTTTGGAGGAGGCAGCAGAGACGGACTCCGAGCGCGGAGACTAGCTAGAAATTTGGAATTCTTTGAGAATTGTGTATTTCATAGTATGTACTTTGGAACATTGTATTAGAATTATTATGAAAAGAATTATTATGTGGACATTTGTAATTCTATTTCAGCAATTTAAATTGTGTGAACTCTTAGTTCCTTCTGTTAATTGCAAACTGCATGTATGTTTAATGTGGATGATGAATGAATGAAGACATTGGTCTTTTACTTCCGCTACTCTGTTGTATATTCGCGTGTATCTCAGCTGTAGGTATCGTTTGGATAAATGTCCCACTGTGGCAGCACTTGTTATACCGACGTGGGTTGGTATAACCGTACCGGTATAATGAGGGCCGTCGCAGAGATTGGTATCAGAGCGACCGGTTGAGATTGCACGATTGCACATGAATATACTTAAGTCATCATCCCCATTGCATGCTAAGTATGTCCACATGTGTAGAAAACACTAATAAGAAGTGAAAGTTAGATAAGAAAATGGTTAGAAAACTTAGTAACCTAGCTCTAATAGTGGCTGAAATTTTATTATAGCCATGGCTTCCGTGGACGACGTGGAGGTGTGCCAGCTCGCGACGACGAGCAGAGGCGTGAGGAGGGACGGAGCAGCAGGCCCCGGCCCCACAGGGTCCTGTGCTTCCCCACCACCGCCAGTGGACTATGGAGTATTCATGCAAGGTCTGGTGCAAGCCATGCAGACGCAGGCCCACACCCAGGCAGCACTCCAGGCCCAGTTGGAGGCCCAGGTAGAATAATAAAACAACCTAGTAGTTTGCTATTTAAATTGCATGATATTGTGTTTATTGTATATTGTTATTGTTAATGTAGCAGGCTCAGACCCCAGCTCAGGACCATGGTGGACCTTCCATCATGGAGCGATTCAAGAGGATGGCCCCACCTCTTTTAAGGGGGAGAGTGATCCGCTAATGGCAGAAAGCTGGATGAGGGAGACGGAGAAAATCTTCGAGCTATCAGGTGTCCTGATGAGGACAAGGTGACCTAGCCACCTACATGCTACAGGTATGCTTTAGTTTATGCTTGAATGTTGGTTGTAAAGTTAGAATTTGTTAGTTGGTGCTTATGAAGGTGTGTTGCAGGAGAGAGCTGATGTATGGTGGTCCTCCCTACTGCGTACGCGCTTCGAGGACGAAGCAGTTGATGTGGCATGGGACGCGTTCGTGAGACTCTTCCGAGCCAAATTCGTCCCCGAGCACATCCAGGACAAGATGGAGCAAGAATTCCTTTCTCTGACGCAAGGATCAATGACCGTCCTGGAATATGAGGCAAGGTTTTCTGAACTTTCTAAATATGCACCGCATATAGTAGAAGATGAGCGCAGGAAGACCAAGAAGTTCGTGATGGGTCTCAAACCATCATTGAGGACGAGACTCGTGGCGTTCGACCACCGCACGCTAGACGAGGCCCTCAGCGCAGCCTGCAGACAGGAGGGAGAAATGGAGCAGTATCTGGAGGAGAAGAAGGCTTGCAGAAGAGGCCGGCAGTGACTTTCCAGCGGCAGGATAAGAAGAAAACGGGTGTACCAGACACCGCAGAAACAATGACAGTCAGTAACTCTCAGGTACCTTCTGTACGTTCCCCCTGTGCGAAGAGAGGTGTCCCCATTGTGGGAAGACCCATGGAGGTTCCGAGTGCTGGTTAGTAGCGGGTAGATGCTTAAAGTGTGGGAGCAGCGACCACAAGATCAAAGATTGCCCAAGACTCAGCAGGGAGCTCAGCGTGGAGCGCCAGTACAGCAGTAGCGGCAGCCGCGCCAGCTACAGGACGACCAGAAAGGCCTCGAGCCCCAGCTCTAGTGTTTGCGTTAGCTCGTGAGGACGCCGAGCAGGCGGAGCATGTCACCGAAGGTACAATTTTACTTTTTGGTGTGCACGCTCGGGTTTTGTTGATACGGGTGCTACTCACTCGTTCATTTTTCGAGCGGTTGCTAGGCAGTTAGCCCTAGAGTCAGGATAGAGTCGAGGAGTTAGAGGTCCCTTTGTCTGTGCACACCTACGGGTACGGTATCGACTAGGAAGTGCATTCCGTCGTTACCTGTGTGCATTGAGGATAGATTCCTAGATGGGTGTTTTTTTGATAAAGATGAAGGACTATGATTGTATCCTTGGTCTGGATTGGCTAGAGGAGCACTATGCGTTATGGATTGTCGTAGGAAGAAGATGTTTCCGCATTCCTGGTGAGATGAGTTCTCTCATCCCTTGCCAAAGAACTTAGCGAGAAAGTTAGTTATCTCTGCCATGAGGCGATGTGCATGGTGAACAAGGGTTGTCCATCATGATTCAAGCTTCAATGGCGTCCACTGTGTTGGTCGTGATTTAGATTGTGGCCACCCGAGTTGTGGGGTTCTGTGGCTAGTCTGTTTTTTCTGTTGTACATTGCTTGTGCAGTGTTGGTTAAGTAATGTAGAGCATGTAAGGGTTGTGTTGGATATATCGTTTGGATACATCGAGTTTTACTTGGTATGTGTGCATAGAAAGTTGGGTGTTTAACGCCTTCCATGGTTACCTCTCAGTCGGATACCCCTGGTTCATTGTGAGCCAAGCACAGAGTGCTTGGGTTTGTCCCGGTACGGTGTGTATTGTCAGGTTTGTGTCGTCTTCCTGGAAACCCTCACTCCTGAGTTGAGTTGTACGTCGGCTGAGGGAAAGACGGCAGTGGGCAGTAGCTTGTGTTTGTTGGTATGCAGTCGCTTGTAGCGCGCTCGTGGTTGGGGACGGACACCAGTAGACGTACTGGTCCCCAGCTAGTCCAATTTTTCCAGTGCCTCCCTTTAGGGAGCTCGGGCCGGAGTCCCTAAAGGTGTCAGGCTTGGGCCTGCAGTTGTGTGTCTACAGAATTGGTGTTGGTTGTCCCACAGTGTGACCTTATTGAGGTGGAGCGGCAGCTGGACCTTCTCGTGTGGTTGCGAGGCTGAGAGGTAGTCTTTTGTGGTTTGTCCGAGTCAGTGGCTAGTGTCATGAAACCAGTTCTCATGACTCGTGTGCGGCGTGCCCTCTTTAGCTTGTACGGTGTACGTGGTTTGCCGTTTATTTAATACAGCTGTAGTACCATGCATAGGTAGTGTTACCTTTTAATTGAACATAAGCCTGTTTATATTATATGTTTGTTTATCATTCTCGACTTTTGGGGAGTTGCCCTACTGAGCCAGTGACTTGTGAGGCTCACCCTTCTTCTTCTAGGTGAAGGAGAGTAGGAGGGTCTCGTCCCTCTTCTAGTTCGGGACCGCACCGTAGTAGAGTCGGGCTACGCCACCAGCAGAGTAATTTCCTTCTTGTTGTGCCTTGGGTTTTGTCCCAGAAGGTTGTACTCTTTTATATTTCATATATGTTCATCGTGCTCTTTTATATTTCACGGACATGTGTGCATTGATATCCCTTGCGAGGGTTTCGGCCGGTTCGTGGGAGACGGAGTCAGGTCAAGCTCGTTATTGGGTTAACGGGTTTGAACGACGAGGATCATCACAGAGACAGTCGCCATCTCCATCAGCTCAAGGCCAGAGGCATTTCTTTACTTACCCACAAGTGCATCATGCTCTTCATCACTAGAACAACAATCCATCCACTACCCCATGCTTAGGCCAGCACCATCACACCTACCCCTGATGCCGCACCGGACCATGATGATAAGCTGTCAGCTCGAAGTATTGTGTCGGTGTGCTGTCGGTCATCTCCACCAACGCAGCAACCCACCGATCCCTCATCTCTCCAACCCTCCATCCTTACCCCATTGCCATCATCTCTATGCCACCACCACCTGTGCTTGAGCAAGCCATCACCACAACGCCAAGGTTCGAGCAAGCTCCACTCACCTCCGAGCTGGAGAAGCTTCCTACTTCCAAGATAAGGTTGAATCTGTAACGTCGCGTGTCTTTCGGATCCTCTTGGATCCTGGTTTAGTGGGTCTGATGGCCAATGTGTGGTCCATTAACTGTGTTTCAAGGTTGCGTGAGTTGTGAGGCTTGGTGCGTGGCAGTTGGCCCATAGCGCTCACAGGTTTTATGCATGTGAACGCGACATAGTCCTACGTCACGTTCTAACGCGACAGCCTTGTTGGTCATGTTCATATTGCCGCTCTTGGAGTTGACGTCTGCATGCGCGCCACGTGTTGCGCGCGGGGCAGGGCATGCTGACTTTGGCATTGGGAAGGCGACGCCCTAGTCCGTCGCGACAAGGTCGCGATGGGGAGGTACGTCGCGATTCCAACAACTGGTGTTTTTAAGTTTGCTTCGGCCGGACAGAGCTGGAGAAGCTCTGCTCGGCCAGGAGGGGAGCTACCACAGGCTCTCTCGGGCGATTTGGCTTGTTGGGGTCGTTTTCGGCGTGCTCTCACCATGAGGACGTCGCGTGGAGCGGGGGAGACGTTGTACCGTGGACGGTTTTGCGTTCTTCCCGAAGGTAGAGAGATCCCACTATTTAGTTGCGTGGATCGTGTATGATGAATGTTTGAATTGTTTATCACTTTAAAAACATAGATCTCATGCTAGGGCAATCATTAAAGCATGAAAAATGGAAATTAAATGTGTTTTGTGTGTTTGTGGGGTATCCGGAGAAGGGTTTTCGGATTAGGGCTGTCACCTGTGAAGGCGACAGACCTGCTGTCGCGACAGACCGACCTGTCGCGTTAGGGTTTCTAACGTGGGCACTAGAGGTGTCACGAACTGAAGGCGACCGACCTACTGTCGCGCATACAGTCGCGACAGGTTATCGTGGACGCGTTAGGGTTTGCTAACATGACACATCTGGGCGTCGCGTTCTGAAAGCGACGTTTCCCCATGTCGTGACCTCGGCGTGGGTGTCAGTTGTGCATAGTTTTACGGTGAAATTATTTGATTATTGTTATTTCTTGTGCATGGCACCGGTAGATGATGCATGGTATTTGTAGCTCTCATGGAGCGTGTCGCTCACAAGGTGAGCGTGTTTTTAAGTGGTAAACGTGTATTTATGTAAGCGGTGTGGTGTTTTACGTGGTAGGAGTGTGTGCATGGCATACACACTGTTATGGTGTAGCTTTTATGATTCGTCATAATAGTTGGGCAGTGCGGGTTCCTGTGTGAACTTAGCTGCGGGGTCGTGGTGTCTTTCATCAATTATTTAAAATGGTTTAATTTGGATAGTATGTGTGGAATTAAGCATTAATGTATGGTTATGGTATATTATGTTTATGTGGCAATGGAGGTCATGGTATGACCAATGACAGGCCGAGTGTAATGTTTAATGTGGTTCGTGGTTATGTTGTGAAGGTTAGCTTGTGGGTCACGGAGTGATAGGTCAAGCTATTCCTTCAGGTGGCCGTGTGGTTTGAGCTTGCCGAGTTTGGTGGTCCGGCGCCTGTTCAAGAATACCTCTGCAGTCGGGTACCCCAGGTTCTGTGAGCCAGGCATGTGTGTTGTGCTCGAGGTTTGTCCGGGTACAGTGTGGTACCGTCGAGGTCTGTGTCGTCTGTCCTGGACACCCTCACTCATGTGTTTGAGTTGTACGTCGGTTGAGGGAAAGACGACAGTGGGACAGCCACTTGTGAGAGTTTGTGTTTGGTCACTTGTAGCGCGCTCGTGGTTGGGGGCACGAACACTAGTAGACGTACTGGGCCCCAGCTAGTCCTGTTACCAGTGCCTCACTTTGGGGAGCTCGGGCCTGAGTCCCTAAAGGTGTCAGGCATGGGCCTGCAGTGTGTGTGAGGCTGCAGGTGGTGGTGGTGTTTGCTAGTCTCCACAGTTAGTTACTTGACTCGTGAGTTTGTGGAGCCGTAGCTGGACTGAGGGTCCGTGGCTACGAGACTGAGAGGTAGTTCTTATGCTGTGTTGTTCGGGTTGGATTCTAGTTTGATTAGCTAGTAGTTCGTTCCCGTGTAGTAGCGTTGTTCCTTTCCGACTCGTGCTTTGCCACTGGTGGTGGCTTGTGTGTGACTCGCGAGTTGTTGTTTTACCCGTTGAGGTGTGCCCTGGTGTGGGCACAGTTATAGTTGTGGTTAGTGAACGTAGACTCACTGGTTGTGGTTTGATCGTGTAGTGTGCCCGTCGTTGGCACATGTGTTAAGGTTTTACCCGTAGTGGAGTGCCTTGTGATTAGGGCTGCCAACGGGCGCGGAGTCGGAATCGGAAATGACACTTTCCGCATCCATTTCCTATTAGAAAATCGAAAAATGGTCGAAAACGGAAAGTAATCGGAAACATTGATACGATCAAATGGTAGATGTATGTAGCATTGAGTGTAATG
>JACBKR010005235.1:0-19511 GCA_014218235.1 Colocasia esculenta | reverse complement strand
CTCAAGCTTTTGTGGTCTAAGTAGATAGTGAATTGTTCTCCATGCAAGTAATGTCTTCAGATTTTCAAGGCGAAGACCACAGTAGCCAACTCAAGATCATGCATAGGGTAGTTGACTTCATGAGTCTTCAGTTGTCGAAGAGTAGGCGATGACTTTCTCCTTTTGCATCAATACCACCCTAACCTAATTCCTGAGGCATCGGTGTAGAAGAGAAACATTTTCCCTCTATTGGCAGAGCGAGAATAGGTGCTGAGGTAAGACAATCTTTAAGAGTTTTGAAAACTTTTCTCACACTCTTTACTCCAGGAGTATGGATTCTCCTTTTCGTGTCAGTCGTGTGAGAGGAACGGCGATCTTGGAGAAATCCTTGATGAACTGCCTGTAGTAGCCAGCCAGTCCTAAAGCTTCGATTTCTGTGACATTGGTTGGTCTCTCCCAATTGAGTACAACTTCGACTTTGGAGGGATCAACTGAGATGTCGTCCTTTGAGATGACATGGCCCAAGAAGGACACATCTTCGAGCCAGAATTCACACTTGCTCAGCTTTGCGTACAGTTTTGTTGTCTCGCAAGACTTGCAGTGCTATCTTCGATGTTCTTCAAGTTCCTCCTTAGTCTTTGAATATATAAGGATATCATCGATGAAGATGACCACGAACTTGTCAAGATATGGCCGATATATGATATTCATGAGTTGCATAAAGGCTGCAGGAGCATTGGTTAGACCAAAAGACATAACAACGAATTCATGTGTCCATACCAGCTCCTGAAAGCCATTTTTAGGATATCGTCATCTTTGATCCTCATTTGATGATAGCCAGATCGAAGATCGATCTGGAGAAATATTGAGCTCCGGATATCTGGTCGAAAAGTTCATCGACCCTGGGCAATGGTACTTGTTTTGATGGTTAGTTGATTGAGTTGACGATAGTCGATGCATAGCCTCATCGATCCATCCTTCTTCTTAACGAATAGTCAGGTGCTCCCCATGGGGAAGTACTGGTCTGATGAACCCCTTCTCTAATAGCTCCATCAGTTGCGCCTTTAATTCCTTTAAACTCGTAGTGACATCCGTACGGTTGACGCGATACCGGGCAGCTCCAGGATCAACTCATGGCGAAGTTGACATCACGTTCCGGGAGAATCCGTGGCAGATCTTCAAGAAACACATCGGGGTAATCCTGGACTATGTGGATGTCTTCATCTTAGAACCCCTCTTTTCAACTATTACGGCCGCAAGAAGGCAATGCAACCCTTCCTTATCATGTGTGGGCCTTTATGGCAAGACTAGAGACATTCGTCTCTTATGTCTGATCCCAGTAAATTACAACTTAGGGAACTCACTAAAAGTAACTTTCCCTTTCTTACAGTCGACACTTGCCCCATAAGTGGACAGCCAGTCGGCTCCCAGAATAACATCATAGCCTTCCATGGCATATACACCAGGTCGGCATTTAGGTTATGGTCTCCGATCATTACGTCAGTGGATGGAAAGTATTTGTTCAATTTCTCCTTTTCTCCTAAGGGTGTTGTGACAGAGAACTCACAACCCATGGATATAGGTTTAGCATTCAAGTATCAGCAAAGTTTTGAGATATAAATGAATGAGTTGCTTCAGTATCAAATAAACAAATGTTGATAAGGAGAAAACTTGTAGGGTACCTTCCACCACGCCACCTTCCTCAGTGGCTCTTCATCATGCAGGGCTTGCAGTCTGCCCTGTTTCTTAGGCACATTGGTGCACCTCTCATTCTCCTTCAGTAGCGGGCACTCGGGGATGCGGTGCGCGCAGCTTCCACACGCAGACATGCCCGACTTTCCTCCAGCATTCATCAGCGTGTGACCGGCTTGTCACATGTTTACAGTTGCTTTTAGCTAGAGTGTAGGGGACAATAGCTTGGGGTTTCTTTCTTGGCTGGGTCCCTCCGTGATATTGAAGGGACTCTTCTTGCCATTAGTTGGCTTAGCAGATGATTGACCAATGTCTTTCCTTTTCAAGAACTTCCCTTTGATACGGTCGGTGAAGTCCGTAGCATCTTCCAGCAGCTGAGCTTTCTTACCATCTCGGCATAGGTCTGGATGTCGAGAGTGCCAGTTGGGTAATGTATTGGGCTTAAGGCCATTGAGAAAGCGCTTAGACTTTCATTCTCTCCGTATTCACCAAGTGTTCAGCATACCTTTCCAGTGTAGAGAACTGTGCTTCATACTCGGTCCACTGTCAGGCTCCTCTGCTTAAGAGCAGTAAATTCTGCGGCCTTCCTTTTCTGCACACGCTCGGAGAAGTATTGGAATTGAAGGCTTCTTAGAATTTGGCCCAAGTGAAATGCCATTCGTCGGTCGCTTCCACAGACTCCCACCAAGCGCGAGCGTCCTTTTCAAGTTGAAATGTGGCTAGTAGAAGCTTATCCCCCGCTGCACATTGCATGACGTGAAAATTCTTTCCGTCTCTTTGAGCAAGTGCTTGGCCCATCTGGATCCGTGGATCCACTGAACCAAGGTGGGTCAAACTCCAGAAGTTACGATGCAGCTCGCCTGCACCGCCGTGGTTTCCACACCTTGGGTAGCTTGCATAATGGCACGTGTGAGTTCTTGGATGGTCTGTTGCATGCCCCTCATTTGAGCACGTTCAGCAGTCATCTTGGCTGTTTTAGTTCCTACAAATATTTGTTGTTAGGATATTGATGCGGAGTTTAATTTGTGCGTGTGTGAGTTTATTTTAGCTAGTTACCCATGGTTCTAACCACATCTCGCTTAGGTAGGATAATTGACTCTAGTCGAGGCTGGTCAACCTAGATCATCATATACTTAAGACAACCTAGGCTCTGATACCACAAAACTGTCACGCCCCGACGCAGAATATCGGAACGCGAGGCAGTTGTAAATAAACGGGTACAGAGCGAGTACTAGACTCACAACATTGAACAAGAAATGAACACTAAAGCAATTCTTCTCATTAATAATTTCCAATGTCTAGTTACACCCTACCATCAGAGCCATTCTATAGGGCCCATTTATATGAATAAAAGCAAAAGACTAAACTCAAACTCTAACAACTACTAAGACGCTAGGGTAGCTTGACTTCACTCTTGGTCATCCCCATCCTCTTGAGTGTAAGTCTCTTCCTCGGTCTCACCTGAGAACACGACAAATCACGCAGGGTGAGCGATAACGCCTAGTAGGACTTAATCTCAATAGTCAAGTAGGCTTTTAATGATTAATGTATTAAAAGACAGAGTAACTAATGACAGAGCGAGAGAGTCAAGTAATGTGAGGATAGCATGGTAGCACGTGATTGAAATAGCACAAGTTTCCAAATATAGCACGAGCCGTCGTATAGCACAAATAGCACAAGTATATCAATAGCACAACGAGTATAGTATAGCACTTTTGTTTGTCATGTAGACAACGAGAGAATTAGCACTTTGATTGTCATTTAGATAGTCGAGATAGATAGCACTCGGTGTAATGCCAACACTCTGATCATTAACTCCCATGGGCAAATAGCCTTTCGGCGCACATCGCAGGACCAGACCGGACCCTTTATATATTGCCAGGCATTGGTTATATTGTTTATCCTTAGACAATCAGTCAATGGCCAATATAGAGTACCAATAAATAGACAGAGCACTAGATGAATAGACGAGATAGTAAGTGAACGTGGAAAGACGAGCGAGTAAATTATAGATGAGAACTAAGGGACATTGCACGTAACACGTCGAGTAAACAGGCGATAGTAACAGTTGCACAACACGCGCACATGGTGTTGGCATTAGGTGGAATTCACCACCCTTCCGCTGGCCATGTTAAACACAGGTCCAGAGGTCGGTGTGATTTAAGATAAGAGCGATTTCTAATAGCCGTTTGGATCTTACTGATCCCTAAAGGTTATCATAGGTATTAGATACAACCAGCTCATCGACCATGTGGGAATCCATGGACAGAGGAGACTTATGGAGGCCTTGAACAAGGATTCACTAGTCCGGCAGAAGGTGTATCCGACAGAGAGTTCCTCCAAGTCAAGAAAAAGTGTGTATAGAGAACAAGTGCCCGACGTTCTAGAGGAATTCTAGAACAGTGGAGCGTCGATAACAGTATTCCCAAAACATCGCGAGAATCGTAGACAAGTTCATTTAAAATAGGGCATTAATATACAGTATTGACACAAATTACCAGATACATTATGAAATATTTCATGCCAAATTAAGCCATATTTGGATGGTTCAGTGTGGTGCATGTGTGAGAGAATTATAGATAGAAAGAGATCATGTGCATGTATTTTTAATACAATAATATATTTTCAGTATAAAAAGTGTGTATTATTGCGTGTAGGACTGTTAACAAAGTATAATCACTGTATAAAGTTATAGCATCACATTTTAGGTTTTTATGCAAAAGTCTCAGGTCGCGACGTACCCTTGTAAGGGTCGCGACGGGCAGATCAGAACGCGACAGGGGTTTACACAGAACGCGACAGGTCGAGCAGTGCAGGTTGCCAGAACGCGACGGTGTAGCCCGTCGCGATCAGATCGCGACAGGTACTTGTGTCGCAAAGCCCTGAGAACGCGGCCTATCGGGCCGTCGCGTTCTCAGGTTCTGTGCCTCAGTCCGGCAGGGAAAGTACATGTTCTTGGATTGCGGTCCAAAACTACCTTATTTTGACACAGGGTGTTTCAAAAATCCATAACTATAGTACAAGCGACGAAATTCATGAAACCAATTTTAAATGACTCAAGACATGCAAGAGCACTTCCAGTAATTAGGAATTTGAAATTAACATGGTTTGCAATAGGCTTTAATTAAGTCAAACATGGAGAATAGAAGACTGTGAACAGTTGAGATGCAAGAATTAATTCGCAGATAGGGTGGATGAAAATTAGGCTTTTATGGGAAAAACGCCTAACATGCATCAGTATCTCCAATAAAAATTTCGTGGCATGGGGTTGAGTATACATGGAGAACAAGATTTAAGATGAGGGTCGGGTCATGATAGTACAGACTTCTCAAATCAAGAACAAAAGATATGCTTAATGGAAAATTTTGAAACCAGAGGGCTTTTTTTCCTGATGGTTGGGACGAACTACAGACAAAAGTTTATGATTTATGCTTGTGAGAATGCCTACCTTTAGTCGTTTTACTCTTCTAGGGCTAGAACTTGATGAACTCGGTTGAAGCTTGAGAGATCCTTCTCTCCACGTTTTTCCCCTCCTCCTTGGCTTCCTCTCCCACACCCAGCAAGCCTTTGCTACGAGCTAGGGCCGCCTTGGGGTGATTAAGAGAGTATTTAAGCCTCTTCTCTTTCTATTTCCTAATATGACTCTAACCCTTTTA
Source organism: Colocasia esculenta (assembly GCA_014218235.1). NCBI lineage: Eukaryota > Viridiplantae > Streptophyta > Magnoliopsida > Alismatales > Araceae > Colocasia > Colocasia esculenta. The sequence continues at coordinate 14,184 of JACBKR010005235.1, read as the reverse complement.
AATTTCGGGATTTCCTAATTCCTTTCACCCTTCTAAGCATGCACCTCCCAATTGGGTTAGGAGAGAGGTAATTTCGTGGCCAATCTAATTGGGTAGGGTTAGGAATCCAATCCAACCCAAACTTCCTATTTAATGCATTAAATACCTCTTTTCTATTAAGTAATAATTAAGTTACGAATTTAGGGTATTTTCCTATTATTCTCCTTTTAAAAATCTCTATTTTTGGTCCACTAATTTCTAATGGGTCCATTTAACAAAGCCCATTACTTCTTTTCATTTAATGGGTTTTATTTAATGTTCTTTATTTGATTTTCTAATTGCTTTTATTTTTATTTTATTAAATTTTTATTTTTAAAAAATCCAGGTTGCTACAGATCCAACATATCAAGGATGAGTGGACTGATGAAAGCCGAGTTCGACAAGTTCGATGGAAAGGGGAATTTCAGTCTATGGCAGATGAGAGTGAAAGATTTGCTGGTGCAACAGCGGGTCATCAGAGCGTTGACAGGAGAGAAGTCTGAGAAGATGGATGATGAAGTGTGGAAGAGCTGGAGCAGATGGCATTCAGCACCATTCGAATGTGTCTGGCAGATTCAGTTCTATACGATGTGATGACGGAGAAGACGGCGAAAGGATTATGGAAAAAGTTAGAAAGCCTCTACATGGCTAAGAACGTCACAAACAAACTCTTCTTGAAGAAAGAGCTTTATAGTCTTTGGATGATAGAGGAGGAGATCTGATTCAGCATATAAATCGAATCACTCAAGTGGTAAGTGATCTGTTGCAATTTGAAGTCAAGTTTGATGAGGAAGCTAAAGCAATCATGCTATTGTGCTCTCTTCCGGCTTCTTTTGACCATCTCATTACTACATTGATGTATGGTAAAGAAACTCTTACTTTTGAGCAAGTCACTGCAGTTCTCAGGTCTAATGAGGCAAGGAGGAAGTACAGCAGCGAGGACTCTCAGGCAGAGGGGTTGATTGCAAAGGAGAAGGGTAGAGGAAGATCAAAAGACAGAAATCAAGGGAAGAACAGATCAAGGCCAAGTCAAAATCAAAGAAGGCTGAAAAGATAAAGTGCTATAAGTGTCATCAGAAGGGGCACTTCAAGAGAGATTGTCCATTGTTAAAGAAAAAGGAAGAAAACAAGGTCTGGCCTTCTTCAAGTTTCTGCTAACGTGGCAGTGGATAGCTCTAATGATGGGGAGCTATTGAAACCTCATCAGGTAATGACTCATTCTTGACACATGGACTATGGATTCCAATGCTCTTTTCATTATTGTCCTCACAGAGATGGTTTGATACTTACAAGAATTATGAGGTGGCACTGCCGTGCTGGGTGATGATCACCCATGTAAAGTTGTAGGTATCGAGAATATCAGAATCCGGATGCATGATGGTGTGATCAGAACACTGGGAGATTTCAGCCACGTTCCCGAGTTGAAGAAGAATTAATCTCTCTTGGTCAATTAGAGAGAACTGGGCATGGACTTTCAGTAGCCCCTGGCAACGACATGTTCAAAGTCAGTAAAGGTGTCTTGGTTGTGATGAAGGGAAAGAGAATTGAAAACAATTTGTACAGGCTCATAGGGAGTACAGTTGTGGGAAATGTTGCTGCTACAGCTTCATTTGAGACCAGCACTATGATACCGCTCTTTGGCACATGTGACTTGGGCATATGAGGAGCGGGGTATGATGGAACTGCACACCAAAAAATTGCTGAATGGTGTGAAATCATGCAAGTTAGATTTTTTCAAACACTACGGTATGGAAAGCAGTGTAGAGTCAAATTCAAAACTTCAACATACATACGCAAGGAAGTGCTAGAATATGTGCACACATATGTTTGGGGGCCGTTGTCTACACCATCAAAGGCGGGATCCTTATATTTTATAATCTTCATTGATGATTGTTCAAGGAAGGGTTGGGTATACTTCATGAAGCACAAATCAGAAGTATTTACAAAGTTCAAGCAGTGGAAAGTCATGGTTGAAAAACAGACAGGGAAGCATGTGAAGTGCATCAGGTCTGATAATGGCACTGAATACAAGTCAGCTGAGTTCATTGAATACTGCAAAAATGAAAGAATTATGAGAAATTTCACAACTCCAGGGACCCCACAGTAGAATGGGGTAGCAGAAAGAATGAACAAGACACTACTTGAAAGGGCAAGATATGTATGAGGATCCAGGCCGGTCTTTCTAAAGTTTCTGGGCTGAAGCTGTAAAAATAACATATTATTTAGTTAACATGTCACCTTTTTCAAAGTTGGAAGGGAAGGTTGCTGAGGAGGTGTGGAGGAAAAAGGAAATCGATTATTCCAAGCTGAAAATCTTCGGATGCCCAGCATATGTCCACATCCAAGCAGAGCAACGGTCCAAGTTGGATCCCAAGTCCAGAAAGTGTATCTTCATCGGCTACTTAAGTGAAGTGAATGATATAAATTTTGGGATCCAGAAAAAAAAGTGGTAATAAACAAAGATGTGGGTTTTGATGAACACATCTATGCTAAGAGAAAGGGGAGATCAGATTGTCAAAAATGATGACAAATAAAGGCCTAAGATTTAGGTGGATCTAGATGGAGGATCTTTAAAAGAAAAAAGAATAGGTAGGAGGAATCCCCAGATGCAGAGCAAGAAGATCATCCACAGGAGACTCTGGTTTCTGATAGACCATGACAAACTATTAAACCGCCTATGAGGTATGGTTTGAGGATATGGTTTCATTTGCTCTTGTTTCTAGTTGTGGAGATCCTGGTTCTTTTAGGGAGGCAGTATCCAGTCCAGAACAGGACAAGTGGATGGAAGCCATGGTTGAAGAAGTGGAGTCACTACATAAAAACAAGAATTGGAGTTGGTAGAACTTCTAAAGGAAAGAAAGCCATAGGTTGCAAGTGGGTTTATAGAAAGAAGGAAGCTGCATCAGAAAAAGAAAGGTGAGAGGTACAAGGCAAGGTTGGTTGCAAAAGAATACTCACAGAAGGAGGAATAGACTACAATTAAGTTTTCTCTCCAGTGGTGAGGCACACTTCAATCAGATATTGCTGGCTATGGTGTCCCAGTTAGACTAGAATTGGAGCATTTAGGTATGAACTGCTTTCTTACATGGTGATTTGGAAGAGTAGATCTTTATGGAGTAGCCAGAAGGGTTCAGAGAGGTGGGCAAAGAGACTATGTATGTAAGTTAAAGAAGTCTCTATATGGGTTAAAAACAGTCACCAAGATAGTGGTACAAACGTTTTGACACTACATTTTGAGTATTGACTTCACCAATGTTGAGTATGATTGTTTTGCTTTTTCCAAAACTCTTTCTGATGGCAGTTACATTTTCTTAATGCTATATGTGGATGATATGCTCATAGCTGCTAAGAATATGAAGGATGTCAATAATTTGAAATGCTTGCTGAACAAAGAGTTCGACATGAAGGATCTTGGTGCAGCAAAGAAGATCCTGGGATGGAATCTGTAAGACAGAAAAGCAGGAAAACTTTGATTCTCTCAGAAAAGGTACATCGAAAAGGTTAAAAAGGTTTGGCATGGAGGATGCTAAACCAGTGGGAACACCTTTGGCCAATCATTTCAGATTGTCAGTTGAACAAAGTCCAAAGACAAAATAAGAAATGATAGAAATGCCCAAGATACCATATACAAATGCCGTGGGATGATTGATGTATGCTATGGTGTGTATAAGACCGGACCTTGCACATGCAGTGAGCATGGTAAGCAAGTTCATGGCAAATCCAAGAAAGGAGCATTGGCAGGTAGTTAAATGGGTGTTCAGGTACTTGCAGGGAACATCTAATTACGGATTCAGTATGGTGGAGGAATGAAACATCTTATAATTGTTGGGTATGTTGATTCTGACTATGCTGGAGAGATTGACAACAAAAGGTCTACCACTTGCTATGTTTTTCACATTGGGTGGAGGATCTATATGCTAGAGATCTATGTTACAGTCAGTGGTAGCATTGTCTACAAAGTGGCTGAGTACATGGCAGTGACAGAGGCAGCAAAGGAAGCTTTGTGGGCTCAAGGGTTTACTGATGAACTTGGTGGTGAGTCAACAAAAGGTTCAGTTACAGTGTGACAGTCAGAGTGCTATCTATTTGGCAAAGAATCAAGGTACCATGCGAGACGAAGCACATAGTGGTGAGGTTTCACAAGATCAGAGAGCTAATCACTACATGTGAGATTGATCTAGTGAAGGTGCACACAAGGAGAATGCAGCTGATATGCTTACAAAGCCAGTCACAGTGGAAAAGTTCAACTTGTTTGGACTTACTTCAGGTCGCTTCATGTTATGCATGAGGAGGTTGTTTGTTACAGGTGGAGTTTCAAGACATAAGTTCTTCAAGTGGGTGATTAGTCGCCAGGGTAGAGATTTGTTGAGATGTGGCTCAAATTCAGTGGGCATGTACAGGCCTGTAACAGCAGTATGGGCAAGTCTTACCCAGGTACAGACGTGAAGGAGTACCAGGGACAAAGCCTCTGCGACACGGTACACATCGACGGGTCTGAGCTGAGCCGGGTGGCTCTACACAAAGCGGTCGAACCGCTCTGCTCAAGGCGGTCGTTGCTCCACCCAGCATGTAAAGGAGTGTTCTAGAAAAAGTGGCGACTGCTTTTCCAGAGCGGTTGACTGCCCCGCTTAGGATGCCAACAGAGGTGCTCTGTGAAAAGCGGTCGACCGCTTTTCTCAGAGCGGTCCGAACCGCTTCCGGTGGGTCCAATTTGGATGATTTCCTCATTTTGTTTCCATGTATTTAAGGCCGTGTTTTAGCCTAGGTACGATGGTACTATCTTCATAGTGGAAAAGGCGGTCGTACAGAGGTTGGGCTCCGTGGAGTAGGTTTTGTACATCGCCAATCCGAGCCACATAAATCGTGTGTCTTGTCTCTTCTTCTCTCTTTGTTATGTTTCTTTCTATTTCATCTTGCATATGTCCTTGAGAGAACGACGGTGAGACATCATAGGGTGTTTCCACACTACAAGAAGGATCAACAAGTTGCATTAGTATTACTTGAACTATATGGTATAAACAAAAGATCCAATTTCGAAGTAAGCAACTATAATTAAATGTGCAGATAACCAGTAAAAGTAAAACAACACCTCATCTTTCTTCAATAGTGTTTTTTTTGTGCTAAGATAAAGTGCCATCTCTTCCGATAAGCGGTGTTCACTAAGCCTCAGCAAAAGCACGAAGCGACTGTGCATAAGTTTGCAACAGAAAACATAAGGTGGTTAATAATTGACAAAGGAAAAGTGCAAGGGATATAGCCTCATCAGTATTATACATTGGCAATACTACTCCACTAGCACCAGTGAAGTTGAATACTTCAAGCTCAACGTTCCTCCTTCCTGTCTTAAAGAGAAAACAAATAGGACAACTCAATTGGTATATGTAGTATGAGAGGGGAAAAAACATTCTCATCAAGGAGATGCATCCTACCAAATACCAATTTCAGCTTCCCAGGTCCTCTGATAACTGCATTGATCAATAGCTCAATATTGATCACCAAACAGTATGGCTCCTAGAATCCATCGCATATAGCCTGACCATATGCAATGGAGCACATAAGCCATCACATAATAATTAGATTATATGCGACAACTTCTTAGAGCCGTCACATTCTGACTATATACGACAACTTCTAAAGATCGCACCATATAACCTCAATATATGCGACGATCACAAGAGGTTGTCGCATATAGGCAACTATATGGACGACTTATAGGACCATTGCATATATCAGGTTATATATGACGGCTCAAAGAAGTTGTCACATTAAGTCATCCATATACGACGGCCCCTTAAAGCCTCTTATAATTGAGGACTATAGGCCGACACCTTGAAGCCATCATATAATCATTTATATGCAACGACGTCTAGTGGTCATTGCATATAGGCAAGTTATATACGACAGCTTCTAAGGGCTGTCGCATATGGTCAAATTATATGTGACGATTCTATGAGTCATCACATATACCTACGTACATGTGACAGCTTTAAAAATTGTCGCATATAATCTATCTATATGCCTTTTGGTGGTCGTCACATATATGTTGAACTACTCTTATATTTACCCTTATATTTTGGTGATAACAAAATTATGATTAATTAAATATTATTAAATATATTTAATATCATGTTTTCATAATAATATACATTTATGGTATTTTGGTGATAACAAAACTTATGACTAATTAAATATTAAATAAATTTAATATCATGTTTTTCTAATAAATTTAAATATCATATTTTTCTAATAAATATAAATTTATTGTACTATCGCTGTGTGATTTACACTGAAAAGCTAAATCGATGTCTATTAATATACATCGATTTCAGTCACAAAGTGCCACATCGATTCTCTTGAAACCATAGATTTGATCACTTAAACATCGATTTGCTTGAAAACATATATTTGATCACTCAAAGATCGATTCCCTTGAAAACATGGATTTGATCACTTAAACATCGATTTGCTTGAAAATGTGGAATTGATCTCTCAAATATCGATTTGCTTGAAAACATGGATTTGATCACTTAAACATCGATTTGCATGAAAATATGGATTTGATCACTTAAACATCGATTCCCTTGAAAACATGGATTTGATCACTTAAACATCGATTCCCTTGAAAACATGGATTTGATCACTTAAACATCGATTTGCTTGAAAACATGGATGTGATCACTCAAACATCGATTCCCTGAAAACATAGATTTGATCACTAAACATCGATTTGCTTGAAAACATGGATTTGATCACTCAAACAATCGATTCTATTGAAAACATGGATTTGATCACTTAAACATCGATTTGTTTGAAAATATGGATTTGATCACTAATTTGCTTGAAAACATGGATTTGATCACTTAAACATCGTTTGCTTGAAAAATTGATTCCCTTGAAAACATAGATTTCACTTAAACATGGATCCTTTGAACATAGATTTCACTTAAACATGGAATCCCTTTATATTTCAAAATATTTTTTGGCATCTAGTGAAAAGTCAAATATTTTTTATTGCGTAATCTTCTATCTTTCGGACAGGAGATCTTTCTGCTTATCTCTCTAGATCTCTTCTTTCCTGTCAACAAAAAGGGGTTACTTACTACTTCTGTGTGGCAACAGGAAACAAAGAAGTATGAACTTTTTTTTTTAACAGAAACACTCTTTGATCTAAACACTTTCTTCTATGCTTGCAGACCTCGAAGACCACCAGTGGCTGACAGTCAGAAGAAAAAGAATAGAAAGATCAACAACGACCAAAAGAGTTCCAAAGGATCTCTTCAACGGATCTATTCAAAGCTACTCATATAAAAGATGATGCAAGGCTGAAGAACAAGTGGAGAGCTTTCCTAAGACCTTTAAAGGAGTGTACATCCTGTGAGGAACCTCAACCCACATACACTCAAAGAAAGATAGAAGGAGCTCAAGCCAATCAAGAGAAGCTGTTCATAGCAGAAGTTTTCAAAGCTTTCAAGTCTTCCTCTCTTCACACTCTCTCTGTGGTCATTATAATTCTTGGGAAGAGTCATTTTCTGAGAGTTTCTGGGTTAGAGTCCATTCTTGTAAAACTCTCAGCTTTGTTCTTTCTTTTTCTAAGAAAGATTCTGTCCAGCTGAGGGACTGTACTCAGTGTAGAACCTAGCTGGGGGTTTAAGTCTAGCAGAACCGCACTGGGGTTTGTACTAGGGGGTTGGCTTCTTGACCTGTAAGAGAAGTGGGTTGTTTCTTGCCGGGGAAAGGGAAAGAGAAGAGACCAGCTGGGTGCTGGGTGTTGTATTGTCCTTAAGGGGACTATACCCTTGGTAGTAAAATCTCAAGATATGCTTGGGACTGGACGTAGGACTTCCATGTGGGAAGGGCCGAACCAGGATAAATTCCTTGTGTTCTTTGTGTGATTGTTTATTTGCTTCCGCACTGCTACTCTCTATCACACTCAACTAACCAAACTTTCAAGTGATAATTTTTGTGTTTAAGTTTCTGTTTCAGATTTCAGAAAATCTATTCACCCCCCCCCCCCCTCTAGGTTAGCTTGCTGCGTACAAAAGGGCCAACAAGTGGTCAGAGCGAGGTTCTCTGATCAATCAGAAGATCCAACGATCTTAGAGAAGATCCATGGCAGCTCAAGGATTTTCTGAAGGTCAATCAGTCATCAAACTCCATCTTCGATGGGGAGGATTACCAATACTGGAAAATGAGAATGGAATGCTTCATTCAAGGCACAGACTTTGATCTGTGGCAGGTAATAGAGGTAGGTGATTTGTTATTGTTCCTGTTGAAGGTACTACTGCCATTACAGTAGTGATAAGAGTAAATTATCTCTAAACTTTAAAGCAAAGAACTATTTATGTTGTGTTGTATCCAAAAGGGAATTTAGTAGACTATGTGCATGTAAATCTGCAAAGAAATGTGGGATAAACTGCAGATAACTTATGAAGGAACAGATAAAGTAAAACAAACTAGGATAGATATTCTTGTCTCACAATATGAGCAATTTAAAATGCTTCCAAATGAAAATATCACTCAGATGTATAATAGATTTTCAAGCATAGTAGTGGTCTAAGTTCTCTTGGTAAAAATCTTTTGATGAGGAAACTGTCAGAAAGATACTTAGGTCTTTAACTCTTTCATAGGACCCCAAGGTCACAGCTATTGAAGAAGCCCATGATCTAACCAAGTTTTCCATTGAAATTAATTGGCTCTCTCATGGCACATGAAATCAATATGGAGCGGCTATCTGAAGCTCTTCCAAGAAAAAATCACTAATGCTCTTAAAGTTGTAGCTATTCCTTCCACTCTTCTTCTTCTTCTAGTTCAAAAAATGCAGGATTCTGAAGACAGTGATGTAGATGATGTTCTATCCAAACTTCAGAAGATTCTCAAGAAGAAGAAAATGGATCAAGAAGGATTCAAAAGAAGAGAGAAAAAGGAAAAAGAAACCAGTCTGCTATGAATGCAGAAAACCTGGACTTCTAAGACCAGATTGTCCTAACTCAAGAAGACTGGTCAAGCAGAAAAATCTAAGAAGCAGCACAAGAAATTAAAAGAAAAGTCATGGCTACTGCTTGGGACAATGAAGAGGCCACAACTTCAGAATCATCAAGCTCAGATTCGAAAAGAAAAAGAGAGGTAAGTCTAGCCCTCATGGTAGGACTAGATGAGGTACATTCTGACCCATCTTTTGATTCTTGCACTGATTCAGGGTCAGAGTCTGAAGACTTAGAAGAAGTCTTTAATGAACTTTATGAAAAATTATAAAGGTGTTGTAAAAGAATAAAAAATCTGAAAAAAAAACAACATCATTTGCTTAGATCACCAATTCTGATCTTAAATCCGAAATGGAACAATTAGAAAAACAATTAAAGGAAAGTAAAGATAATAATTATCTCTTGAATGAAGAATTAAAAAGAAAAAACAATGAAAAATCAGAGTTAGAAGAAAAATTAAAAACTCTAACTGAAGAAAATTCTTATTTAAAAGAATCAGTTAGAAAATTAACTAAAGGGAAAACATCTTTAGCTCTATGCTTAAAGGATCAAAAATCTGGAAATAATAAACAAGGTCTTGGATACAAACCTCTGAAAAAGGAAAACAAGTCATAATTCCTAAAAAATATCCATTACCAAAATTTGTAAAAGAAACCAAGATGCCTCAGAAAAAGCCCTGAAAAAGGCCCCAAAATGAACAAGCTCTATCAAAAGGAAAAGGTTTCCAAAAATTATGTTCTAACAGACATTACAAAGATAATAGAACTGCAAAACAAATTATATCATTGTTGTTCTCATTGCAATAAATTAGGACACACAGTAAACACCGCACAACAAGGCACCTAGTATGGATTCCGAAAGGATATTTTCATACATCTAACCATTAGGACCCAAAAAGATTTGGGTACCTACTTCTGAATAAGTTGTTTGCAGGATAGCCTTGGAGCATCAGGAACAAGGATGCTCAAGGCACTGGTGACTGCCAGCTCTTCATCAACTCATATCGAAGAGGGAGTAGTCCAATTATTTTTTTAATTTTAGTAATACTAACACAACTATTGCAAGTCTCATTCAGGTGGAGTCTCTCATTGGGGGAGCACAGACTAAGGGGGAGTTTTCATTAATGTCAATCATTGTTGAACCCCTCAATGGTAAGAATTTTCACAAAAAGGGGAGAGAATGCATGGTAAGATCCTCCCTTTTGGTTAGTGACAAAAAGGCAGAGAGGTATGCATAGTATGCATATCTGTGAATTTTCTGTATTTTCTATGCTTTAAATATTTTTGTCAAAAATTCTCATAAGTTTTGTCATCACCAAAAAGGGGGAGATTGTTGAACCACTCTTATATTTTACCATTATATTTGGTGATAACAAAACTTATGATTAATTAAATATTATTAAATATAGAAATCATATTTTCCTAATAAATATAAATTTATGGTATTTTAGTGATACAAAACTTATGACAAATTAAATATTAAAATAAATTTAATATACAAATTTTCTTAGTAAATAAAATATCATATTTTTCAATAAATATAATTTATGGTACTATCGCTGTGTGATTTGCACTAAAAAGTTAAATCGATGTCTATTCAATATACATCGATTTCAGTTCACAAAGTGCCACAACGATTCCCTTGAAAATATGGATTTGATCATTTAAACATTGATTTGCTTGAAAACATGGATTGATCACTCAAACATCAATTCCCTTGAAAACATGGATTGATCACTTAAACATCATCTGCTTGAAAATGGATTTGATCACTCAAACATCGATTGCTTGAAAACATGGATTTGATCACTTAAACATCGATTTGCTTGAAAACATGGATTGATCACGTAACATCGATTCCCTTGAAAATATGGATTTGACACTTAAACATCGATTTGCTTGAAAATATGGATTTGATTACTCAAACATCGATTTGCTTGAAAACATGGATTTGATCACTTAAACATCGATTTGTTGAAAATATGATTGATTACTCAAACATCGATTTGCTTGAAACATGATTTGATCACTTAAACATTGATTTGCTTGAAAACATGGATGTTTCCCTTGAAAACATGGATTTCACTTAACATGGATTCTTTGAAAACATGGATTTCACTTAAACATGGATTCCTTTATATTTCAAAATACTTTTTGGCATCTAGTGAAAAGTCAAATATTTTTATTTGCGTAATTTCTATCTTTCTGACAGGAGATCTTTTGCTTATCTCTCTAGATCTCTTCTTTCCTGTCAACAAAAAGGGGTTACTACTACTCTGGGTGGCAACAGGAAACAAAGAAGTATGAGCTTTTTTTTTAACAGAAACACTCTTGATCTAAACACTTTCTTTATCTTGCAGACCGCGAAGACCACTAAGTGGCTGACAGTCAGAAGAAAAAGAATAGAAAGATCAACAATGACCAAAAAAGTTCCAACGGATCTCTTTAACGGATCTATTCAAAGCTACTCATATAAAAGATGATGCAAGGCGAAGAACAAGTGGAGAGCTTTCCTGAAGACCTTTAAGGAGTGTACATCCTGTGAGGAACCTCAACTCCACATACACTCAAAGAAAAAGAGAAGAGCTCAAGCCCAATCAAGAGAAGTTGTTCATAGCAGAAGTTTTCAAAGCTTTCAAGCCTTCCTCTCTCACACTCTCTCTCTGTGGTCATTGTAATTCTTGGGGAGAGTCTTTGCTGAGAGTTTCTGGGTTAGAGTCCATTCTTGTAAAACTCTCAGCTTTTTTTTCTTTTCTAAGAAAGATTTCTGGCCAGTTGAGGGACTGTACTCAGTGTAGAACCTAGCTGGGGTTTAGTCTAGCAGAACCGCACTGGGGTTTGCACCAGGAGGTTGGCTTCTTGACCTGTAAGAGAAGTGGACTGCCTTCTTGCCCGGGACAGAGAAGAAGACCAGCTGAGGTGCTGGTGTTGTATTGTCCTTAAGGGGAACTGTACCCTGGTTAGTAAAATCCAAGAGATTGCTTGGGGACTGGGCGTAGGACTTCCATGTGGGAAGGGCCGAACCAAGATAAATTCCTTGTGTTCTTTGTGTGATTGTTTATTTGCTTCCGCACTGCTACTCTCTATCACACTCAACTAACCAAACTTTCAAGTGATAATTTTCTGTATTTAAGTTTCTGTTTCAGATTTCAGAAAACCTATTCACCCCCCCCCCCCTCTAGGTTAGCTTGCTTCCGTACCAAAAGGGCCAACAAGTGGTATCAGAATGAGGTTCTCTGATCAATCAAGAAGATCCAACGATCTTAGAGAAGATCCATGGCAGCTCAAGGAGTTGCTGAAGGTCCATCAGTCATCAGACCTTCATTCTTCGATGGAGAGGATTACCAATACTGGAAAATGAGAATGGAATGCTTCGAGGCACAGACTTTGATCTGGGGCAGATAATAGAGGTACGTGATTTGTTATTGTTCCTGCTGAAGGTACTACTGCCATTACAGCAGCTGATATAAGTAAATTATCTCTAAACTTTAAAGAAAAGAACTATTTATGTTGTGCTTTATTCAAAAAGGAATTTAGTAGAGTATCTGCATATAAATCTGCAAAAGAAATGTGGGATAAACTGCAGATAACTTATGAAGGAACAGAAAGTAAAACAAAACTATGATAGATATTCTTGTCTCACAATATGAGCAATTTAAAATACTTCCAAATGAAAATATCACTCAGATGTATAATAGATTTTCAAGCATAGTAGTTGGTCTAAGTTCTTTTGGTAAAAATCTTTCTGATGAGGAAACTGTTAGTATGGATGTCCTCAAGCCAATATAACTTGTACAATCTTGTTTCTTGATAATAATAATAAGGCTTTATATTCGTATGTGTAATTCGTTTATCGTTTCATTATGAAGTCCATGAATATGCGCAATGGATATTAATTATGATGAGATCATAACAATGAGATTAATATCCTTTAAACGTATATTCTTAATTGTTCCTAGTCGGAGGATATCTGAGAAGGACATCGGATATCCGGTTAGGCTAGTACAGTTGCACCTGCTCATATGATGAGGGTGGCTGGTCTCATAGTCACTTGTGTGGGACACTAAGGTGAATCTGTAGGTTCTCATTAGAGAATGAGTTCACTGAACTGATCCGTTATGAATCGTTGGATGGTAATGTTACCTAACTGTCAACCAGCTAGATTCATTGTCACAGTGGCATGATTGGTCCTTAGACCTGAGACACAAGGACACCTTGTTGGTGGACTTCTGGGTTTTGACCTGACTTATAGATCTCTAGCCATGAGGTCTTAATCAGTTAAGTGTTCGGATCTAGCGGAATACCTTCGAAGGTGATTGTCTGGTCAATATGGGATCGCTCGCTCTCGGTAATAGGAGAGTGAATGCTCTACGGAAGGATGCATGATAGTCCCTGGCCAGGCAAGACTACTTATCAGAAAAGGAGTTTTCTGATATTGTTATGCGGCATCTAAACCAAGTGAGTACACACATTAGGGTTTGACAGTGACCATATCCTAAGTGCACTCGGGAGCATGTACGAGCGAAGGATTATAGTCACGTGGTTAACTGATGATACAAAAGGTTCTTGAATGGGTTGCTGAACCCCAATGCTTTCCAGGATCAAGTGGTGTTGCTTGGCACCCAACTGATTGGAAGCCCGGTCAATTATCGTGAGACGATAATTGATTGTGTAATTAATTAATCTGAGATATAATTAATTGCATAGTCAAGTTTATTAAGAGTTATTGAGCTAATGGGCTGAAACCTGGACTAGCACTTGGGCCTAGAGGGTCACACGCAATAGAGTCCGAGTAGACTGGGCAGGATGACCGATATAGACATTAACTGGGTTTTTGTGAAAAACTGCAGGGTCTATATATTTACGTGGAGAGTTAAACCCTACCCAAGCTACAGGCTCTCTCTCCTGGGCGCCCCCGCTCTCTCTCTCCCTGGGTGCCTCCCACCTTCTCTCTCTCTCTCTGGTACATGGTGGAGCTGAGATCCGGGAGACGCGTGGAGAACGAGGAGATCCTGTCTGCGTCCGGAGCTCGCGTGGATACGTCTAGAGGCCAGACATTTGAACGGCTTGAAGCACCGGCGCCTCCTGCGCCACCTCCTCCCCGGATTCGGGAGTTTTGCAACCCCCTAAAGGTACAGATTGGATCTCCATGTGCGCGGGTTCTCCGTTTTTGTTCGATCCGACCA
>JACBKR010005234.1:0-19481 GCA_014218235.1 Colocasia esculenta | reverse complement strand
ACTATTCAATATGGCGTGAGAAATATCTCCGCCAAAGTCCATAGTCATTTGTGACATAAAAGGGACATGTACTTTACATTTGAATTGTTTCTTTATAATTTTGCCTATTCAAAACTCTCTTTAAAATTTTGAAAAAACTTGTTGGTTTGTCTCTTACATGCGTAGGTTCTTAATTGCTTGGTCTTTGTGTGCATATTGTCTCATGAACTTGAGTCCTTTTGTATCAAATGGACACATTATGGGGAGCAAGTTAGGGTTAGATGAATGCAAATGTGAAGGAAATTATTCAACTTTTGCATCTCAACTCCCTTACAACCATTAATCATTTCAGACCTTCATTCTACCCTTAAAACTGCTTTGAACTGTCCCTGTCAGGATACGGCCCTGTCGACAGCTCAGCCAGACAAAACTCTCAATCTTCTGTCTGTGTACATCTGTCGACAGGCCCTCTACCTGCTGTCGACAGATGCACACAGTTTTGCCTCCCCGAAATCTCCAACTTCTGTCTGTGTGCTCCTGTCGACAGGCCTTTCTCCCTGTCGACAGACACACTGAATTTTGGAACTTCATGCTTATTTCTTCACACATTCAGTGAGCAACTTCATGATTAACATATAAGGTGTCTATAAGGTGCTAATGCATGTTGACCACACTATATACAAATGATATTTAAGCTATTCTTTATACCACTATGACTTTCACATACTATTCATGTTTGGATTTAGGTCTATCATTTTGGAAACTTTCATAACTCTAAAGGATATCCACCTCACTCCTCTAAATCAATTCTTTGTGGGCAAACATAGTCTCAATTTACTTGATAAGCATTTTGGTCATGAAAGTGGCATGTCTATATGATAGGTAATCATATCACCTACTTGATATTGGCTTTTACAACAATACTTGGAGAAAAGCTACCTATTTCTGAAAAATCTTTCACAAGAAAAAAAAAATTATAATATGAAATCAACTTTAAATTGAATGAATATAGAGCAATGTTGGGTTATGCTGAGTAACCGGGTTGATGGGCATCATAAATGTCTGCCCTCGCGTCAAAAAAGGCTAACTCATCATCTCTGTACAACGGTATGATAGAAACTTCCACTGAGTAACTGGGGGTATGGGCACTTGTAATGTCATCCTCACGTCAAAAGGTGTGACGTTTCTTAAGTTACCATTTTTTCCCATTGTTTTTCTAATTAAACAAAAAAGGGAAATAGTGTGAAGCCTCCACTGAGTCATAATTTCCAAGGTCATTGGTCTTGTGATTGTCTTGACATATAGATATCATTTCATGCATCATTTGCCTATCAACAAATGAGGATTGTGTTGTCTTACATACATTTATACAACGAAGGGTGAGGGCATTGTTCTTTATTTACGTGAGTGTTTTCTAATGCTTTAACCTTAAAATTCCTTGGGTATTATGTTAAAACCATTAAGAAAATGAATTGGCTTTTCATATCCTTTTATATGGTCGCAAAAATATGTGTTTCACCTATTATACACCTTCAATAGACATTGGGACCATTGCTCTCATGTTCCAACTCTCAACCCATCAAAACATCAAACTGGGGATTTTCTAACTGCCCCTGTCGATAGGCACCAGGGCCCTTGTCGACAGCCGGCGGCAGACCTATTTTTGGAAGTCCAACGGGCTAAATCCGAAAACAGATTTGGTGGGATCCGACCCTTCACATACGCTCAAGCCTTCTATAATAGGACCCCACACCCCTTTCCATCTTTTTCCACTTCCAAAAACCCTTCTTTCCCTCCCTCTCTTCAAACTCTTTCTCCAAGGCACCGGAAGAGCTCTCCTCTCCCTTTCCTCTTCCTCCTTCCTGTCTCTCTTTCTTCTATATCCTCTCCAACCACATCAAGCCTCCCCTCCTGATGGCTCCAAAGGCCAAGAAGCTAGCATCCCGTCGTCGTCCACGATCTCTCGAAGCGGCCAAGGCTCCAGAGTCACCACCGAGCGTCGGACGAAGCACCGAGGGGATCGTTTGCCGGAGCTCATCATTTCCGCCATCTCTGAGTCTTCTTGATGTCCCTGGTACCTTCACCAAGGAGTGCAACCCCGCTACATCGACTTCCTTTCCCTGGAAGACATTTGTTTCCAGAACTCCAAACTCTCTTTGAGTCCAGGGTTGGGCACCCTTCTGCACGATCACAGCGGTACTCTACAACCGCCGTGAACGATTTCTACACCAACCTCGACTAGCAAGCACTGGACAGTTGTGATACCAAGGTGAAGGACACTCATTTTTTATCACTCCTAATCTCCTATCCACCGCTTTGCAAATCCCAAACACTGGAGTGGACATCATGACCCATCATCCAACTCAGAGGAGTATCACATGCTCATTACTTTGTAGCCTTACGATCCTACTGATCGTAGGAACTAAATGCCAACTCCTTTCCTCCTCTTCATCGTCTCATCCATCACATCTTCACCACTCTCATAGTTCCCAAGGATGGTAGCCGAGAACTTGTGACCCCCTTCACAAGTCTCTGCTTCACCAATTCCTCAATGTTGAGCCTATCAACTTACCTGCTCTTATGGTCTCTATCTTTCGCATAGTGTTCAAGTTTCGAAGTGCCAAGAGATCTATGCCATATGCATGCAACTCACTTCTCTCTTCCTATTCCTTGGCATTCAAATTCCAATTGGGGAGATGACAGTTCTCAAATCCCGTAGCTCCTATGATCTCACAGCTGTACATAGGATGGGCTACAAGATGGTAGATGGCACTGTAACAGAGATCTCAAGGGTAAAGGGGCGGGGCAGTTGTAGATGATGATGATGGTGAAGATGAAGAAGATCAAGCTGAGAAGATCAATATTCAGAAGATGCTCATAATGACGATTCTCAAGATGAGCCACTAGTTGCTCCAAGAGATGATGTTGCTGCTGCTGTTGCTGAGCCCTCAATTAGGGAATACTTGCTCAGCTCCAGATTCAAATGGCAACAGGATTTGAACGACTTAATGCAAGAATGGACACACTAGACACCGCTTGGACAGCATTGCTACGCGCATCGGGCTTCTACACCTCCAGCTAATGATGATGCGTAGTTAGCTTAGATGTCTAGGCTAGTGTCAGTCATGTTATCTTGATCAATGAATGTCTTTCCCTTTACTTGTTATTTCCTTTCATTAGCACCCAATGTAATGTGTATGCACTCATGAAAATCAATGAAAATCTTTGTTCTGTGCATTCACCTGTGTCTATGGTGTGCTTTTAGATGTTGTCAAAAGGGGAGAAAAATCCATTGTGCATTAATTGATTAATTTGTCATCATCAAAAAGGGGGAGAATGTTGGGTTCTCATGTTGAGAAGATTGAGCTCACATTCTAATTAATCAATACAACATGTTTTTGATGATGAACATTGATGTGCAATGATGTACAATGCAAACAAGTGATAAACAATGTGAATTGAGTTTTAAATGCATGAATCTTCAAACAATAACTTGTCATAACAACTTAGTACAATGCTTGATTTTATGCTCATAATATCTCACTAATTATGTTTACTTTTGTAGGAGATATACCATGCAAGACATGTGCCAAAACAAGCTGAAAGATCAAGAAAAAGTCAAAAGACAAGGTACTGTCCATAGCAATCAAGGGCCTGTCGACAGATACAACCAGTCAGAAGCAACCAGTTCTTCCAAGGCATTGCCTGTCGACAGCAGGAGTGCCCCTGTCGACAGATGCAACCAGTCCGAAGATCAAAAGCTCTGGAAGGCCTGCGCTGTCGACAGCAGCGGACCACCTGTCGACAGATGCACACACTCAGAGCCTTCAGCCTTCTAGTTCTTCACAGTTGTCTACGACTGTCGACAGCGGGTGCAAGACTGTTGACAGACAAACGGGAAAACACATTACGGGAAGTTTTGCAAGTTGCCAAACTTAGTGTTTCTATGGAGTACGACTCTCCATATGTTAACACTCATATAGCAACCTTTTGCAACAAATCTCGTACACAAGCAGCCTCCTTCAAAGAACCCTAAAGAGCTCTCCAGAAAACCTTTGTTCTGCTGCTTCGCTTCAATCTACCGCCCAGAACCAGAACGAAGACTTTTGCAGCGGAAGGTGAAGTTCGGACGTCTAGGATTCAAGCATCTACATTAATATCTGATCTCAAAGCGAAGCTTGAACTCCAGGAGGATGTTCAGAGGAAGAGTTTGCTTATTGGATTTGTTCTTCAACTCTCAAACTCTCCCTGTTCTTTTTATTCCATACTTGTGTGTGTGTGGTGTTTCAGCGGTTGTTGTGCTTGATACACGTGTGTGGTGTTAATCTGATCGTGGGTTCACATCAGATAAACACGTGTGTGTGAGTTGTAGTTCGTGAACTAGCTCATAAGCAGGTGATTCTACGTGTGTGTGTGGCCCGTGGATGTAGATACACGAGTTGTGTACTCCGAACCACGTAAAATCTACGTGTCTCGTGGTTGCACGAATTTGCGTTAGATGTTTGGTAGGCACGACACATTAATACACATTTGAGTACTTGCTTATCCATCTATCATCACTCACACACATCCACACATAGTCTGATCATTGCTAACACCTTAATTGTCTGTGCTATTGCAAAAGGAGGGCGTTAAGCTTTTAAATTGTCCGTAATCTATTCACCCCCCTTCTAGATTACCATTTAGGGAATTCCGCATCTCTTCAGCTATAACATGAATATGTATGAACTAATTAAAAGACATACATATGATCTTCTCCTATACATGATTCTCTTCATCACACGCACATACTAGTAACCATCTATTGTGACTTAACTTGGCATGAAAATATCTCATAATATATCTGGTAAATTACTTCAATAATGTATTTAAATTGCCCTATTTTTAATGAATTTGTCTTTGTTTCTCACAATGTTTTGGGAATACCATTACCAACGCTCCACTGTTCTAGAATTCCTCTGAAACGGCGAGCACTTGTTTCTATATACACTTTCTCTTGACTTGGACAAACTCTCCGTCAGATATTCCTTCTGTCAGACTAGTAAATCCTTGTTCAAGACCTCTGTAAGTCTCCTCTGTCCATGGATTCCCACAAGACCGACGAGCTGGTTGTACCCTAATACCTATGATACCCTTTAGGGATCAGTAACATAAACACGGCCTAGAATGCTCTCTCTTATCAAGAGATCACGCCAGACCTCTGGACTATGCTCGTAGCTTGGCCAGTGGTTGGTTAGTGAATTATACCTAACTGCCAGCACCTATTATGCGTGTTGTGCAACCATCCGACTCGCCTATTTACCGTTGTTTCATGCGCAATGACCAATAGCTAGCTTTTATCTATTTATCTCTACTCGCTCATCTATTCACGTTCTCTATGCACTCATCTATTCGTCTAGTACTCTCATCTATTTCTGGTACTCTCTATTGTCATTTGACTGATTGTCTAAAGATATAATAAATAATAATGTCTGGCAAAATAAAAGGGCCTGGTCTGGTCCTGGAGGTGCGCCCAAAAGTGGTAGTGCCCACAAGAGTAATTGACTAGAGTGTTTGGCATTACACTCAAGTGCTATCTATCTCGACTATCTATATAACAATCAAGTGCTATGCCATATACTCAACTAGTTGTGCTATCATAAACTATATTGTGCTATTTGTGCTAGGCCATCCTGCTCTTTGTGCTATGCTTGAAGCTTGTGCTATATGAATCCTGCTATCGTGCTATCGCTTGCTTGACAATACTGACTATCACTCTCTTTCATTAGTTACTCTGTCTTTTAATACATTAATCATTTAAAGCATGCCTGATCGTGAGATTTAAGTCATACTGGGGCATTATCGCTCACCTTGCGTTATTGTTGTGTGTTCTCAGGTGAGAACGAGGGTGATACTTACACGCAAGAGGATGGGAATGACTAGGAGTGAAGTCAAGAGTACCATTGCATCTTAGGTATTATGTTAGAGTCTTAGTTTAGTCTTTTACTTTTGTTCAATGTAATTGGGCCCTATAGAATGGCTCTGATATTGGTGATTATAATAGACATTTGAGGAATTATTAATGAGATGCATTTGCTTTAGCAGTTATTCTTTGACCAATGGTTTGATGTCTGTTATACGATCTGTACCCATTTACTTGCAATTGCCTCATGTTCCGATATTCCGCGTCGAGGCGTGACAGTTTTGTGGTATCAGAGCCTAGGTTGTTCTTAAGAATAGGATGATCTAGGTTGACTAGCCCAACTAGAGTTAGTTATCCTACCTATGTGAGATGTGGTTAGAACCATGGGTAACAAGTTAAATGAACCCACACACGCACAAACTAAATTCCACATCAATATTATAACAACAAGTTATTTTGTAGGAACTTAAACAACTAAGATGACAGCTGAACGTGCTCGGATGAGGGGCATGCAACAACTATTCAGGAGCTCACCCGTGCACTTCTGCAAGCTGCACAAGGTGGAGGAAATCACGGCAGTGCAGGCGAGCTACATCGAACTTCAGGAGCTTGAACCCACCTAGGTTCAGCAGTTCCATGGATCAGATGAAGCCGAGCACTGGCTTAGGAGACGAAAAGGATTTTCCATATAATGCAATGTGAAGCTAGGGACAAGCAGCTACTAGCTACCTTTCAAAATGAGAAGACGCCTGCTCTTGGTGGGAGTCAGTTGTGGAAGCGACCAGAGCTAATGGTCAATTTACTTAGGATGAATTCAAAGAGGCATCAACTTCCAGTATACTTCTAGGAGCGGTCCAAGAGAAGGAGGCTGCGGAGATTGCTGCTCTTAAATAGAGGGCCTATCTGTGGCTGGCTATGAAGCCCAATTTTCTAGATTGGCAAGATATGTTGAGCACTTGGTGAATACCGAAAGGATGAAGGCTAAGCACTTCTCAATGGCCTTAAGCCATCATTATACTCAACTGGCCCCTCTCGACATCCAAACATAGTCGAGATGGTTAAGAAGGCTCAACTATTAGAGATTGCTATAGACTACACGATTGTACCAAGGGAAAGTTCGTGAAAAGGAACTGACACCTTGTCACGCCCCGACGTGGAATATCAGAGCGCGAAGGCAGTTGCAAGAAAAGGGTATAAGCGAGTAGTTAGACATCAAACCATTGCACATTGAATAATACTAAAGCAAATCTTTCTCATTAATAACTTTTCAAATGTCTAGTTACAACCACTAATATCAGAGCCATTCTAAAGGGCCCTATTACATTGCAATAAATGGAAATAACTAACTACAACTCTAAGATAACATATGATCGAGGGTACTCCTGGCTTCACTCTTGGTCATTCCCTTCCTCGTGAGTGTATGTGTCATCCTCGATCTCACTTGAGAACACAACATCAAAAAACGTAGGGTGAGCGATAACGCCCAGTAGGACTTAAATCTCAGGCTCAAGCAGGCTTAAAATAATTTACGCATTTAATGGCAGAGAATCTAAAGATAGCAAGTACAAGAGAGTCAAAATATAGCAAGGGATAGCACAACAGGTAACCGGATAGCACAATAGCATGAGATCGAGTATAGTTTCTAAAAATAGCACAAGTATCGAGTATAGCACGAATAGCAGGATGGCCCTAGCACAACTAGCACTAGTATAATAATAGCACGATGTGTATAGCACTTGTTTGTCATTCTAGACATCGAGAGAGTATGGCACATTTTGTGTTTTGATTGTCATATAGATAGTCGAGATAGATAGCACTTGAGTGTAATGCCAAACACTCTGATCATTTAAATCCCATGGGCACTAGCACTTTCGGGTGCACATCCCATGACCAGATCGGGCCCTTTATATATTGCCAGGCATTGGTTATATTGTTTATCTTTAGACAATCAATCAATGGCAATATAGAGTACCAAGAAGTAGATGAGAGCACTAGATGAATAGACGAGATAGTAGGTGAATGTGAATAGACGAGTGAGTAGAGTACAGATGAGAGCTAAGGGTCATTGCACGGAAAGCGAGAGTAACAGGCGATAGTAACAGTTGCACAATACGCGCACGTCGTATTGGCAGTCCGGTGGAATTCATGATTTTCCCGCTGGCCATGTTATGCACAATTCCAGAGGTCCGACGTGAATCAAGGTAAGAGTGAACTTCTAACAGCCGTTTGGATCATATTGATCCCTAGAGGGTATCATAGGTGTTAGGGTACAACCGGCTCATCGACCATGTGGGAATCCATGATCAGAGGAGACTTACGGAGGCCTTGTGTAAGGGTTCACTAGTCCGGCGAAAGGAATATCCGACAGAGAGTTCACCACAAGCCAAGTAAAATGTGTATATAAACAGGTACTCGACGTTCTAGAGGATCTAGAACAGTGGAGCGTCGATTTCGGTATAAAAAACGCAAGAAACGAATGCAAGTCTGTTAAAATAGGGCAATTAATATAATTTATTGCAATAAATTACCAGATACATTGAGATATTTTATGCCAGATTTCAGCCATATATGGATCGTTCATGTGGTGTGCATGGTAAGAGAAATCATAGCTAGAAATAAGTCTTGAATATGTATTTTAAATCATTCAATGTAGCTCCATTTTTAAAACAAGTTTTTACTGGGGGTATAATTGTAAAAAGGCGACAGTAATAATTTTATGGGTTTTCATCAAAAACCTGTGAAGGCGACATAGGGTTGTAAGGATGGCGACAGCGGTAGGGCAGGTAGCGACAAGGCTGCAAAGGGTCGCGACAGGGCTGTTGCTCAGGCGGCCAGAACGCGACGGGTGTCCTGTCGCGTTCAGAACGCGACAAGAAAGGCATCGCGATGGGCTTGAGAAGGCGACATGTCGGGCGTCGCATTCTCAGGTCCGTGGCCTGGGTCTGACAGAGTTCTACTCTGCCTTGGATTGCGGTCCATAAACTTGCCTTTTTGACACAGGATAGTTCAGAAAATCATAACTAATTGGATAGTCAACGAAAAATCATGAAACCAATTTCAAAACGACCTAGACATGCGTGGGTACTTACGATAAATAGGAATTGGAAAACAATCAGGGTTTGGACATGTAGTAATCGCGTGTGTTCATGATGAACATGAAGAGTACATAGATGAGATCAAAGATTTAATTTGCAAGATAGGATGAATCAAATTTAGGGTTTTAGGGGAAAAAGATGCTAACATGCATCAGTCCCTATAGCAAAAATCTCGTAGCATGGGGTTGAGTATACGAGGAGATCAAGATTTAAGAAGAGGGTTCGGGGTCATGTAAGTTGCAGAACATGAAAAATCATGAACTAAAGATATGCTCGATGGAAAATTATGAAACTTGAGGTTTTTGTTCCTGATGTATGGAACAATCTACAGACGAAATATTAGGATTTTAGCTTGTGAGAATGCCTACCTTTGACTCGATTTGTCTTCTAGGCTAGAACTTGAAGAACGAAGAAGAAGCTCCAAGAACTCCTTCTTCCCACGAGATCCTCTCCTCCTTGGCCTCTTCTCCACGTCCAAAAACCTTTGGCAATGAGCTAGGGTCGGCCAAGAGGGCTTAGGAGGTGTATTTATGTAAACACAAGTTCCTATTCCTATTTCTACTCTAATTGCTCTTAATTACGAGATTTCTAACTCCAACCTTCCTTCCTTGCTTTCCAATCTCTATTTAGGCTAGGAAGAGATCCAATTCGTGCTAAACCATATGGGGTAGGTTTAGGAATCCAATTCTAACTCAAACTTCCTATTTAATACATTAAATACCCCTTTTCTATTTAGGTAATAATTTAGTTATGAATTTAGGATATTTCCTATTATTCTCCTTTGTAAATTCATATTTTAGACCCAATAAATTCTAGAGGGTCCATTAATCAAAGCCCATTACTCTTTTCCATTTAATGGGTTTTATTAATGGTTCTTTTCATTTAAATATCCATTTAGCTAGGTTTTAATTATTTATTAAAAAAAATTCTTAAAAATTCAGGTTGCTACATCCTCCCCCTCTTAAAAGAATTTAGTCCCCAAATCATATGACCATACAGGAGAGAATGACTTACCAAATAGATCAGAGTAGTTGCGTCTGATAATTCCTTTTGGTTCCCATGTGGCTTCTTCCACTCCGCGGTTATTCCATAAGACCTCACCACGTGAATGGGACGATTTCTGAGTTGTTGTACCTTCGGTCCAATATCTTGATCGGCTTCTCTTCATACGTCATGGTCCGTTTAACACCAGATCATCATGGCGAATGACATGTGTAGGATCGTACACATACTTTCTAAGCATGGAGACATGGAAGACATTATGCACACTTGCCAAATTTGGCGGCAAGGCCAGTCTGTAAGCAACTTCACCAATCCTTTCAAGTACTTCGAAAGGACCAATGAATCTTGGACTAAGTTTCCCTTTCACTCCGAATCTTTGAATACCTCGGGTAGGAGATACCTTTAATAGCACATGATCTCCTATTTAAAATTCCAGATCCCGTCTTCTCTTATCGGCATAGCTCTTCTGTCTAGACTGAGCAATCTTGAGTCGATCTCGTATCATCTGTATATCCCAGGTTGTACTTTGTACCATGTCAGGTCCTAACCATTGTTGTTCTCCCACTTCATTCCAGCACACAGGAGATCTACAATTCCTGCCATAAAGTGCTTCAAATGGTGCCATTTTAATACTCGCCTGGTAACTGTTGTTATAGGCGAACTCAATCAAGGGTAAGTGTTCATTCCAATGACCTTTGAAATTTATAATGGAGGCTCTTAACATGTCTTCTACAATTTGATTTGTCCTCTCAGTTTGCCCATCAGTCTGCGGGTGAAAGGCAGTGCTAAAATTAAGCAGACCTTTCCAAAAATGAGGTGAACCTTGGATCTCGATCTAGATGATCGATGACGGAATGCCGTGCAACCGCACGATCTCCTTGACATATAATGCAGCTAGCACCTCCACAGACAATGTACTCTTTATGGGTAAAAAGTGCGCAGATTTGGTCAACCGGTCAACGATGACCCATATGGCGTCAAGTCCACCACGAGTTCTGGGTAAACCTATGATGAAATCCATGCCAATGCTTTCCCATTTCCACTCTGGAATATCTAGTGGTCTGAGTACACCGGCTGGGCGCATATGTTCCGCCTTCACTTGTTGGCATGAGGCAATGAGCTACATGCTCGGCTACTTCCCTCTTCATATTCGGCCACCAAAATGTTCTTCTCATGTCTTGATACATTTGGTACCTCCGGATGAATAGTGTACTTAGTTTGATGAGCTTCATCCATTAGTTTCCTTTTTAGGGCTTCGTCGTCTGGGACATAAGTTCTCCCTTGGAATACTAACCTTCCATCTTCAGTCATGGCAAAATCCGGTCTGTCCGCTAAGGTTTTCCTTGACACTAACCAAGAATGGATCGTTGTCTGTTGCATCTTGATTTCCTCCAGCACATCAATTGGATCTTAGATTGGCATCAAAACATGATCATCCCTATGTTCAATATTTAAGTCTAGCCTCGCGAATTGTTCAAGTAATTGCATCTCGCCAAGGACTAGACTTTGAGATAGATGCCATTGGCTTTCTACTAAGAGCATCAGCCACGGTGTTTCCCTTACTGGATGGCATTGGATGTTAAATCGAAGTCCTTCAGATATTCTAACCATCTTCTCTGCCTCATGTTAAGTTCTTTCTGGAGAATAGGTACTTAGACTTTTATGATCTGAATAGACAGTGAATTGCTCACCATAGAGATAGTGCCTCCAGATTTTTAATGCGAAGACCACGGCAGCCAACTCTAAGTCATGCACAGGGTAGTTGACTTCATGTGTCTTCAGTTGTCTTGAGAATAGGCGATGACCTTCTCTTTTGCATGAGTACACATCCTAGCCCGATTCCTGAGGCATCGGTGTAGACAGAGAAACCTTCTCCCTCTATTGCAAAGCGAGAGCAGGTGCTGAGGTAAGACAATCCTTGAGGTTTGGAAACTTTTCTCACACTCTTTACTCCAGGAGTATGGATTCTCCTTTCGTGTCAGACGCGTGAGAGGAATAGCGATCCTTGAGAAGTCCTTGATGAACCGCCTGTAAGCCAGCCAGTCCTAGAAGCTTCTATCTGGTGACGTTGGTTGGTCTCTCCCATTGAGTACAGCTTCGACTTTGGAGGGATCAACAGAGATGCCGTCTTTGAGATGACATGGCCCAAGAAAGACACTTCCTCGAGCCAGAACCGCACTTGCTTAATTTGCATATAGTCTGTTGTCTCGTAAGACTTGCAAGTGCGGTCCTCAAGTGTTCTTCATGATCTTCCTTGTCTTTGAATATATGAGGATATCGTCGATGAAGACGACCACAAATTTGTCAGGTATGGCCGATATATGCTGTTCATGAGTTGCATAAAGGTTGCAAAGCATTGGTTAGACCAAAAGGCATAACAACAAATTCGTAATGTCCATACCTGCTCCTGAAAGCCGTTTTGAGATATCGTCATCCTTGATCCTCATTTGGTGATAGCCAGATCGAAGATCGATCTTGGAGAAGTATTGGGCTCTAGATATCTGGTCGAATAGTTCATCGATCCTAGGCAATGGGTACTTGTTCTTGATGGTCAATTGGTTGAGTGACGATAGTCGATGCATAGTCTCATCGACCCATCCTTCTTCTTGACGAATAGTATAGGCTCCCCAAGGGAGGTACTTGGTCTGATGAACCCCTTCTCTAGCAGCCCCATCATTTGTGTCTTCAATTCCTTCAGCTCGGTAGGTGACATCATCCGTATGGTTGACGCGATACCGGTGTAGCTCCAGGAGTCAACTCAATGGCGAAGTTGACGTCACGTTCAGGGGGACTACGGGTAAGTCTTCAGGGAAACATCTGGGTAGTCCTGGACTATGTGGATATCTTCTATTTTGAACCCTTCTTTCGACTATGACGGCGCAAGGAAAGCAACATCCTTTCCTTATCATGTTATGGGCTTTTAAGGCGGAGACTAGAGACATTCGCTTCTTATGTCTAATCCCAGTGAATGCTAATTTAGGAAAGTCACTAAACGTCACACTTCCTTTCTTACAATGGACTCTTGCCCCATATGTGGACAACCAGTCGGCTCCCAATATGACATCATACCATTCCATGGGACATACATACCAGGTCGGCCTTTAGGTTATGGTCTCCGATCATTACATCGGCAGATGGAAAGTATTGGTTTAGTTTCTCCTTCTCCCCAAGGTGTTGTGACAGAGAATTCACCACCCATGGTTGTAGGTTTTGGCAGTCAGGGTATCAGCAAAGTGTTGAGATATGAATGAATGAGTAGCTCCATATCAAATAACACAAATGCTGGCAAAGAAAAGACTACAGGGTACCTTCTACTACGACCACCCACCTTCCTCGATGGTTTCTTCTTGTTGTGCAGGGCTTGCAGCCTGCCCTTTCTTAGGCATAGCAGTGCGCTTCTCATTTTTTCAGCATCGGGCACTCGGGTATGCGATGCTCACGACTTCCAGTGCAGACACGCTCCGGCTTTTCTCTCCACACTCATCAGCGGTGTGACCAGGTTTGTCACAGTGTTTGCAGTGGCTCTTTTTTGGTGTTTGGGGATGAAGACCTTGGTTTCCTATCCTGGATGGATCCCTCAGTTTGGTGAAAAGACGCTTTTTGCCGTTGGTCGGCTTGGCAGATGCTGGTCCCGATGTCATTCTTTCTTTACGAACTTCCCCTGATACGGTCGGTGAAGTCCGTAGATCTTCTAGTAGCTGGGCCTTCTTAACCATCTCGGCATAGTTTGTATGTCGAGAGGCACCAGTGTGAGTAATGTACTGAGGCTTTAGGCCATTTAGAAAGCACTTAGCCTTCATCTCTCGGTGTTGATCAGATGTACAGCATAGCATGCCAGTCTAGAAAACTGGGCTTCATTCTGCTACCGTCAGGCTTCGCTGTTTAAAGAGCAGCGAATTCAGCAGCTTTCTTTTCCTGTACTCGTTCAGAGAAGTACTTAGCATTAAAAGCTTCCTTAAATTCGGCCCAAGTAAATTGGTCGTTATCCCTTGTAGCTTCCACACACGCACAAACTAAATTCCACATTAATTTATAACAACAAGTTATTTTTGTAGGACTTAAACAACAAGATGACTTTTGAACGTGCTCGGATGAGGGGCATGCACAACTATTCAGGAGCTCACCCTTGCACTTCTGCAAGCTGCACAGGTGGAGAAATCACGACAGTGCAGGCGAGCTGCATCGTAACTTCAGGAGCTTGAACCCACCTAGGTTCAGTAGTTCCACGGATCCAGATGAAGCCGAGCACTGGTTAAGGAACGAAAAGGATTTTCCATATCAATGCAAGGTGCAGCTAGGGACAAGCAGCTACTAGCTACTTTCAACATGAGAAGGACGCCTGCTCTTGGTGGGAGTCAGTGGATTGACCAGAGCTAATGGTCAATTTACTTAGGCTGAATTCAAAGAGGCATTCAACTCCATACTTCTAGGAGCGTGCCCAAGAGAGGAAGGCTGCGGAGATTGCTGCTCTTAAATAGAGGAGCCTATCTGTGGCTGGCTATGAAGCCCAGCTTTCTAGATTGGCAAGATATGTTGAGCACTTGGTGAATACCGAAAGGATGAAGGCTAAGCACTTCCTCAATGGCCTTAAGCCTCAGTATATTACTCAACTGGCCCCTCTCGACATCCAAACATATGTCGAGATGGTTAAGAAGGCTCAACTATTAGAAGATGCTATAGACTACACCGATTGTACCAAGGGAAAGTTCGTGAAAATGGAACTGACACCTTGTCACGCCCCGACGCGGAATATCGGAGCGTGAGGCAGTTGCAAGAAAAGGGTATAAAGCGAGTACTAGATATCAAACCATGCACATTGAATAATACTAATACAAAGCAAATCGTTCTCATTAATAACTTTTCAAATGTCTAGTTACAACCACTAATATCAGAGCATTCTAAAGGGCCCTAATTACAATTGCAATGGAAATACCTAACTACAACTCTAAGATACATGACTCGAGGGTACTCCTGGCTTCACTCTTGGTCATTCCCTTCCTCGTGAGTGTATGTGTCATCCTCGATCTCACTTGAGAACACAACATCAAATAACGTAGGGTGAGCGATAACGCCCAGTAGGACTTAAATCTCAGGCTCAAGCAGGCTTAAATAATTTACGCATTTAATGCAGAGAATCTAAAGATAGCAGTACAAGAGAGTCAAAATATAGCAGGGTAGCACAACAGTAACCGGATAGCACAATAGCATGAGATCGAGTATAGTTTCTAAAATAGCACAAGTATCGAGTATAGCACGAATAGCAGGATGGCCCTAGCACAACTAGCACTAGTATATAATAGCACGATGTGTATAGCACTTGTTTGTCATTCTAGACATCGAGAGAGTATGGCACATTTTTGTTTTGATTGTCATATAGATAGTCGATAGATAGCACTTGAGTGTAATGCCAAACACTCTGATCATTTAACTCCCATGGGCACTAGCACTTTCGGGTGCACATCCCATGCCAGATCGGGCCCTTTATATATTGCCAGGCATTGGTTATATTGTTTATCTTTAGACAATCAATCAATGGCCAATATAGAGTACCAAGAAGTAGATGAGAGCACTAGATGAATAGACGAGATAGTAGAGTGAATGTGAATAGACGAGTGAGTAGAGTACAGATGAGAGCTAAGGGTCATTGCACGGAAAGCGACGAGTAACAGGCGATAGTAACATTGCACAATACGCGCACGTCGTATTGGCAGTCCGGTGGAATTCATGATTTTCCGCTGGCCATGTATGCACATTCCAGAGGTCCGCCGTGATCAGGTAAGAATTATTTAGAAAGCGCGAAATAATTTTTATGGTTTTCATCAAACCTGTGAAGGCGACATAGGGTGTAAGGATGGACGACAGGGGTAGGGCTGGTAGCGACAGGGCCTGCAAAGGGTCGCGACAGGGCTGTCTGCTCAGGCAGCCAGAACGCGATGGGTGTCCTTGTCGCGTTCCAGAACGCAACAAGAAAGGCGTCGCAATGGGCTTGAGAGGCGACATGTCGGGCCGTCGCGTTCTCAGCTCCGTGGCCTGGGTCTGACAGAGTTCTACTCTGTCTTGGATTGCGGTCTAAAAACTTGCCTTTTTGACACAGGGTAGTTCAGAAAATCATAACTAATTATATAGTCAACGAAAAAATCATGAAACCAATTTCAAAATGACCTAGACATGCGTGGGTACTTACGATAAATAGGAATTGGAAAACAATCAGGGTTTTGACATGTAGACGGTGTGTTCATGATGAACATGAAGCCGTACATAGATGAGATCAAAGATTTAATTCACAAGATAGGATGACTCCATTTAGGGCTTTTAGGGCAAAAGATGCCTAACCTGCATCAGTCCCTACAGTAAAATCTCGTAGCATGGGGTTGAGTATACAAGGAGAAAGAGTTAAGAAGAGGGTTCGGGGTCTGTAAGTTGCAGAACATGAAAAAATCAGAACTAAAGATGCTCAATGGAAAATTATGCAAACTTGTGGGTTTTGTTCCTGAGTATGGAACAATCTACAGACGAAATATTAGGATTTTATCTTGTGAGAATGCCTACCTTTGACCGATTTGTCTTCTAGGGCTAGAACTTGAAGAACAAGGAAGAAGCTCCAAGAACTCCTTCTTCCCACGAGATCCTCTCCTCCTTGGCCTCTTCTCCACGTCCAACAACCTTTGGCAACGAGCTAGGTCGGCCAAGAGGGTTTAGGAGGTGTATTTTTGTAAACACAAGTTCCTATTCCTATTTCTACTCTAATTGCTCTTAATTACGAGATTTCCTAACTCCAACCTCCTTCCTTGCTTTCCAATCTCTATTTAGGCTAGGAAAGATCCAAATTTGTGCTAACCATATGGGGTAGGTTTAGGAATCCATTCTACTCAAACTCATATTTAATGCATATAAACTACCCCTTTTCTATTTAGGTAATACTTTAGTTACGAATTTAGGGTAGTTTCCTATTATTCTCCCTTGTAAATTCATGTTTTTGACCCATAAATTCTAGAGGATCCATTAAGCAAAGCCCATTACTCTTTTCCATTTAATGGGTTTTATTTAATGTTCTTTTATTTTAAATATCCATTTAGCTAGTTTTTAATTATTTATTAAAAATTATTATTTTTCTTAAAAAATCAGGTTGCTACACACTTGGTATGTCATCTGCCAAGCCAACCATCGGCAAGAAGCATCCCTTCAACATCACACGGAAGGACCCAGTCAAGAAAAGAAGCCCAAAGTATTTGTTCCTACAACTCCAGCAAGGAGCAACTGCAAGCACTGTGACAAGCCGGGACACACAGCTGAGGAGTGTTAGAGAAAGGTTGGTGCATGTTTGCGCTATGGAAGCCGCAAGACCGTATCCCCGAGTGCCCGCATAGAAGGAGAATGAGAGGTGCACTAATGTGCCTAAGAATAGGAAGACTGCAAGCCTACTAGATGAAGAACCTGCTGAGGAAGATGGCATGGTAGAAGGTACCCTACAAGTTTTCTCTCTATCAGCATTTGTTTTTATTTGTACTGGAGCCACTCATTCATTCATATCTCAAAACTTTGCTGATACTTGAATGTTAAACCTTATCCATGGGGTGGAATTCTTGTCACAACACCACTGGGAGAAGAGAAATTGAACAAATATTTTTCCATCTATCGATGTAATGATCGAAGAACATACCTAAAAGCCGACCTGGTATGTAGCCCAGGAAGGCTATGACATGATTCTGGGAGCTGACTGGTTGTCCACTTTAGGGGCAAGTGTCGACTGTAAGAAGGGGAAGTTACATTTAGTGAATTTCCTAAGTCGTCATTCATTGGAATTAGACATGGAGAGGTTGTCTCTAGTCTCTGCCAACAGGGCCTAAACATGATAAGGAAGTTTGCTTTGCTTTCCTTGACGGCCGTAGTAATTCAGATGAAGGGTTCAAAGATAGAAGACATACACATAGTCCAGGACTACCCCGATGTGTTTCTCGAAGATCTGCCAAGGATCCCTCTGGAACGTGATGTCAATTTTGCTATTGAGTTAATCCCTAGAGCTACACCAATGTCACGTCAGCCGTACTGGATGTCACCTGCCGAATTAAAGGAACTGAAGGCACAACTGATGGAGCTATTAGAGAAGGGGTTCATCAGACCAAGTACTTCCCCATGGGGAGCACTCGTGTTGTTCGTTAAGAAGAAGGATGGATCAATGAGGCTATGTATCGACCATCGACAACACAATCATCTAACCATCAAGAACAAGTACCCATTGCCCCGGGTCGATGAACTTTTCGACTAGATATTTGGAGCTCAATATTTTTCCAAGATTGACCTCCGGTCTGCTTATCACCAAATGAAATCAAGGACGATGATATTTTTAAAATGGCTTTCAGGAGCAGGGTATGGACACTATGAATTCATTGTTATGCCTTTTGGTTTGACCACAACTCCTACAGCCTTTATGCAACTCATGAACAACATATACCGACCATATCTTGACAAGTTAGTGGTCGTCTTCATTGATGACATCCTCATATATTCCAAGACTAAAGAAGAACATGAAGAACATTTGAGGATTGCTCTGCAAGTCTTGCGAGATAACAAATTATATGCAAAGCTGAGTAAGTGTGAATTCTGGCTTGAAGAAGTGTCTTTCTTGGGCCATGTTATCTCAAAGGACAACATCTCTGTTGATCCCTCCAAGTGAAGCCGTACTCAAATGGGAGAGACAAACTAATGTCACATAAATCAAAAGCTTCTTAGGACTAGCTAGCTATTACAGGCGGTTCATAAAGGATTTCTCCAAGATCGCCGTTCTTCTCACTCATCTTACACGAAAGGCGAATCCCTACTCCTGGAGTAAAGAGTGGAGAAGAGTTTCCAAACTCTAAAAGAATGTCTGACCTCAACTCCTATTCTCGCTCTACCAATAGAGGGAGAAGGTTTCTCAGTCTATACTGATGCCTCAGGAATTGGGCTTGGCCGTGTATTGATGCAGAAGGAGAAAGTCATTGCCTATTCTTCAAGACAACTGAAACGCATGAAGTCAACTACCCTGTGCATGATCTAGAGTTGGCTACCATGGTCTTCGCCTAAAATCTGGAAACACAATTTATATGGTGAGCATTCACAGTCTACTCAGACCATAAATGTCTTAAGTATTTATTCTCTCATAAAGAACTTAACATGAGACAGAGGAATGGCTTGAATACCTAAAGGATTTTGATTTCAACATCCAGTACCATCCAGACAAGGGAAATGTTGTGGCTGATGCTCTTAGTAGAAGCTGATGGCCTCTTTATCGAGTCTAGTTCTTGGCGAGATGCAACTACTAGAACAATTCACAAGATTATATTTAATCATTGAACATAGGATGATAAAGTCTTGGTTTCCAATATCTAGATTCTATGTAACATGTTGGATAGATCATAGCACAACAGACAGTGATCCATTCTGGTTCGTGTCAAGGAAACATTAGCTGAAGGCCGGATTTTGCTATGACCGAGGATGGAAAGCTTGTATTCCAAGGAAGGCCA